>CABFVX010004611.1:35897-62579 GCA_902151425.1 Timema shepardi | reverse complement strand
ACTCGGTACTCAAACAAAAATCAGCCCTTTCGCAGACACCCTGGCTTGGCGTAACTGTCAAGTCAGATGTTCTGAGTCGGGCAACATCCGAACGGCCTCAAATAATGATCTATTATATAAAGACGAAAGCCTTGACACACTGACTCATCACCATATCTCCCGAACTCTGGTCCTAAAATCTTCAAATTTGGCAGGGAGGTTCCTTTCAGGTCGTAGGCATCCGATAAGGTTTTTTTTTTGTGAAATTTAATCTCAAAAAAGGTTCGACTGTGGTTGGAACATTTCGATCGTAAAAATAATTGTATAAATGAGATTTAAAGATAAAATTTGGCAGGAAGCTGTAGGTATTGTCTCGTCTAACCAAAAATAAACAACCTAAAAATAGAAAATTTCAAAATGTAGCTCCAAGAAATAAGGAGGGAGATGTGGAGGGAGGCTATAATTATTTTATTTTAGATGAAGTAGAAAACAAAAAATTAGTAAACATGTAGATAGACAACTCCATACAAACAAATAAATCTTGATATATATGATAGGTATAAGATTGATTTGTATAAAAGGATGTTAGGGATTTTAAAATTTTCAAAACTAATAGAAATAACTATTTATTAGTGTGGAATCAAATTTAGATTGCACAAGCAGTTAAAGAGACCAAACCAAATATTTATTAAAGTCTGAAAATTTATATTCTTAAATGCGTTTCTGTGAAATAAGGGAGGCGGAATAAGGAGGTTCCACAAAATGAAAAAATCTTTTTAGGTGTAGTAAAAATTTAAATTTGGCTGATGGGTAGAAGAACGACTCCAGATAACCAAATACATCTTAATTTTAAATTTCTAATGGCAGTTGTAAAATGAAGAGGGGCAGACATTTATAATTTTCCAAAATACTAAAAACAACTACTTCTCGGTGTGCAAGAAAACATAAATTCAGAGAGTAGGTAAAGGGACTCCTTCAAATAGCCGCGAGAGCCTAAACTTTTTAAATTGTAAGTGTGACCTTGGGCATGGGTGAAAAGGGGTATAAACATATTTTTAGGTGTGGTAGAAAATTTAAATTTGGTAAATTGGTAAAAGGACCACCCCAAATAACATAAAATTTGGAAAGTTTAGAATTTCAAAATAGGAGGCTCAGAAATTAGTGAAAGGTGGCGAGGGTGGAAGAGGCACGAAAACTCCTGGATTGATAAAAAAAAACTTTCTCAATATTGTAGGCAGTTTTAATTTTGTATAAGCAGATGAAAAAAATTATTTAAAATAAACAAACACTAAAACCAAAATTGATTTTAAAGTGGACCCATCACATTGCAGTAACATAGCTAAAAATCGTTGGATAAGCTACCGCCTAACTTAAAGTGACATAATAATTAAAATAAACAACTTCTGATCACATAGTTTGGTGAACCATATGCCCTTTGGAAAACCATGATGCTCTTTTAATCAATATGGTTCTTTAACAGAATATATTATTTCATTTACATTCTTTGGTGAAATGCTTTGCTCTTTTTTTTCCAACATTTTTCTGTTCTAATCTATATTACTAAGTTTCACTTGTCTTATAACCGTGCATAGGCATATATTGTATTCATTAGTGCATGCATAGTATGGACAAGTTAACAATTTATTTAAAAGATTTGATCTATTTTAATTTATTGAGTGCTATAATTGTTTTGAGATTGCCATAGTAACACAGATTTGTACAAGGCCGAACTATAAAAAAAATGATGGTATCTGGATGTTGAACGTCCTAATTTGATATGGATTTGATGCGACTTACCCGTGCAAAGAACGTGTCAAACTACCGGCTGTTTGAATAAATCCTATTCTTTAAGACCTTACTAGCTCCTCTAGGGCTTTACAAAAGCTCACAATACAAAAAATATTTAAAATATAACTGAAAATAAAATAACTTATTTGCTGTGCAGATCTTAAATTAGGGCACCTCTGGAGTCACCACATTGATATGCTAATTACTCAAAACAGGTATAGGTACAACATTTCAATATTCAAAAGTGGTACAACAGCATTAACCCGGAGTCACCACTTTTATATGTTAATTACTCAAAATGGGTACGGGCACAAAACTTTTTCTTTGTGGTACAAAACGGTACAAAACTAGTACAAAACTTTGGCATAGAAAAAAGCTCAAAATTCAAAAGTGGTACTACAGGTTAGTGGAGGTTTGGGAAACGCTGCTTCCCTTTCCCCCGATGAGGGCCGGACAGACCCGGAAACAAACAATTGGCCGAATAAAGAGTGAGCGAAGCCAGCTGACTAGCCAGTCAGTCTGAGCTAGAACGGCTTGCTCTGAAAGAACAGCGACCTCAACTCAGTATACTTGTTGGAGAGGTTATTAATATAATAATAATTTGGTTTGACTTCATTTTCCTCTGATTTTCTTTTTTTCCCTCTTTAATTTTATGGAAGCGTTGCTTCCCTTGAATAAACGCCACTGTTCGAGTAAAACTGTTGTAGGGACACTTCCATAAATGCGTCTTTAAGGAGAGAATTACACTGAAAATCAATAAATTCAAGTTTCATTTCTTTCTTAACATTGTCGACATTAATTTGAAAATCAACTTCATGACATCCCTGATACCCACTAGTTGTTTTTCTCTTGATTTCGCAGCCACGCCATCTTTTGAACCCACCATAGGAGTGAGGCCGACAATTGTTTCCCAATCAAGTCTTGTATCATTTATAATTTTTTCTAAAGAGAGGGAAGAAATATCTTCCAGAGTGGTAGGTAGGGTTTAAGGAAATTACTTCTAGAAGTTATTCAGTTATGTTTTTGTCCACGCCACAAAGAATTACAGCCAACTGTTCTACCTATTATATAACAGTACTTTCATCACTGGTAAGAGAAAAAGCAATAAAACTCTCAAACCTCTTTATTGATTATTACATTATTTGTATAAAAGGGTAGAATTATTTAGAAAGTTCTTCCTGGCTAAATAAAATTATAACTTATCAGTTAGGATAAGGTGAATTATTAAAAGAAATACTTTTATACATCTAAATCTGTACTAGAGTGGTAAATATATTTATAACGATAAAAAAAAATCTGCCCAAAGGACTATGTTAATTTAAGACTGCCAAAAATGGTACTTTCTTGGGAAACAAACTTATTTAAAAAAAATACATTTAATAGGGTACCAAAATGTGCTTGTTACAGTTTAAATATTTCTCACATAGATAAAAAAACTTATGTCACTAAAATAAATTAAGTTATTACGATTGCCTTAAGGCTAGTTTTATATTCATGCATAATGCATATCTAATCGAGAATAGTACACTAAGTTTAATAATTATTTTTAAATGAGAGTGCTCACAATCAATGCCTAGTGAATAGTTGACAATGTATAACGGTGATTTAACTTTATATTCTTAAGCATGGACTTGAACAGATATAACCCCATCCAATAATTACGCGAAGAGTCTATCTAGACAGTATCCACAGTAGACCAATATCTCCTGTGGTAGCCATGTTTGTTCACTATTAACAAACTTTGTTTTAGTATCAGTGACTACAATTGAATATATAATTGAAAACAAAGGGAAAATATTGTTATACTACCTCCCATTCTTTCTTAATTCAGTTTAATTATTGTAACTATAATTTATATTTAATCATTTAAAGATGAATCATTGCTACAGTTGTAAATAGGCAGACTTGATTATTACATGAAAATGTACCAACTTTAATATTATTCACAAATAGATCGTTTCAAAATCTTTGTCAGTACTTAAAAACTACTTAGTTATAAGTTTGTAGCCACAATGTAATTATTTACCTTGAATAATTCGGAGATACTCTGAACTTGGGTAGGATTGAGCAGCCATCGTCACACATCACAGTACTCTTGGACTAATATCGGGCTAAAACTTGTTATCTAGGGTTTTCAGAAGGTTCCCGAGAGGGGTTTATGGAATTATATATCCAACACAAAAATTAGGGGTAGTTTCCACAAAACCATTAAAAAGCAATTGGCTCTAAATATTTTAATTGAAATTCATACCTAAGTAGTGTTTATAATTACAAACAAAATTATGCATTTAATTTTTATGCAAAAATTACTTAGAGGGTACTTTACATAAGCGGAAAGTTCCAATGTTGAACATATATCTACAACTCTTTTAGATATGAAATAACTTATCATTGCAGAGTTGTAGAACTACATCGTACTCATCAACTGTTTCAAGCTTGCGGCCGGGTCAGTTTAGTAAAATGACCCCATCTTCCTCTAGCCTCGTACCATTTTTCCTCCTCCAAATGCTTACTTTACTACCCTCTCACTTGCACATTTTCTGTTATTAGCTTCTTACATTTCTTTCTTGGCCTTATTTCTAGAAAAATGCCTATTTATTTGTTTCACAAATCCTATGAGTTTTAAATAATTGTCTTCATTATTTAAGTAAAGGAGCATATAGAAAATGTGTACAGTGCAATATACCGTTTATTTACATTTAATAAAACCAAGTATTTTTAGGGGTGTGCGAAGGTCATTTAAAAAAATTCAAAGTGAAGCTTAAAACATGCAAAGAAAAGTCATAGTCAAGGATAGGATTTTTCTTAAAGTTACTTTTAGTTTTTAAATCAACCGTTAAAAATGCATACATCTAGGTTAAAATAAAGGTGTAAAGAATAAGTCAAAGCACACCATATTCTTTTATGATGAAATAATGTATCTAAATTTATTTCTGTGTAAGAAAACAAAATAAACAACAACACAAATAACACAGGCCTGTGATGAAACAAATACAAGGGAATTGATAGCTGAACTTTATGTATTTTTTGGTTCTGATTTAAAAAAATAATGAAAAATTTCTATCACGTCACGTTTTCTTGAAAAATTCAATTTTACTTGGATTTTTATAAACATTACTATATATATATTTTTCGGGTTGAGCGTAATCAGCAGTCCCCTTCTGTTTTTTTCGAGCTTTATCTTGATTGATTCTGAACGTGTTTGTTATCTCTCTTAAGACTGAATTCTCATGACTTTTCTGGAGTCACCAGAAAAGATATAAAAAAAATAATTGCCAGATGACTTGTTACATATGCAGCGAATATATTGTTATTGAAAATCGCATGAGGAGCATTATATGCTATGTAAAACAACTTTATCTTGCGTATTTTGGCATGAAACTCGGAGACCAGGACAAATCGTGGGCTCCTGATAAAGTTTGTGTGCAGTGTCTCAATGATATATGCTTATGGCTCAAAGGAGTGAAGATTGCTTTACGATTTAGAATTCCTATGACACGGAGGGAGCCAAAAAACCACTTTGATGATTGTTACTTTTGTTCCTGCCATGTCCGTGGGTATAACAGCAAAAATCAAAAGCTAATCTCTTATCATGATAACATTCCATCGGCCATACGTCCCGTTCCTCATGGACCTGATGTGCAAGTGCCTTTAACTCCAAATGAATTGCCAGTCATCACTTCAGAGTCTTTAGACTTGGAACATCCAGAAGTTCAAAGCTCCGATACCGAATATAAGCCCTCTGGAGGCGATTCACCTCAGCCCTTCTCTCAGGTTGATCTTAATGATCTGACTAGAGATCTGAGCCTTTCGAAAGAGGCAGCTGAATTGTTGGGCTCCAGATGGAAAGGAAAAACTTATTGGCCAATGTAACCTCTTTTTATTGGTACAGGAATCGAGAAAAGGAATTTGTTAAGTACTTTGAGGAGGAGGAGAACCTGGTCTATTGTTCTGATGTTCCCGGATTGATGAGCAAATTTAATATCACATACGATAAAGATGAATGGAGGCTGTTTATAGATTAATCGAAAAGGAGCCTTAAAGCTGTCCTTCTTCATCACAGAAGCCAGTATGCATCAGTACCAGTTGGACACTCGGTGCTTTTAAAAGAACGCTATGAAAACCTGGCTCTCGTCCTCAACAAAATAAAATATGCCGTCCACGGTTGGACCATTTGCAGTGATTTGAAATTTATCTCCATGCTTCTTGGTCAATAAGGCGGATATACAGAGTTCCCATGTTTCATTTGTGAGTGGGACAGCCGTGATAAGACTCAATATTGGGCCAAAAAAGAATGGCCGAAAAGACAAAATCTTGAACCAGGCACCAAGAATGTGATTCGGAACAGCTTAGTTGATCCAAAACAAGTATAGTTACCCCTCTGCATATAAAATTAGGTGTAATGAAGCAGTTTGTCAAGCCTATTCCAAAAGATGGCGATTGTTTCAAATACTTGTGCGAAAAGTTTCCAGGTTTATCTGAAGCCAAGTTGAAAGAGGGGAATCTTTGTTGGTCCAGATATCTGCAAGCTTATGAAGGATAAAGAATTTGAAACTAGAATGACAACAAAGGAAAAAGAAGCTTGGGTTGCCTTCAAAGATATCGCCAATAAATTTTTGGGTAATTACAAGGATCCTGACTATAAAGCAATTGTTATGAATATGCTGAATAAATTTCAAGCGTTGGGTTGCTCCATGAGTGTCAAAATACATTTCCTTCACTCACATGTGGACTTTTCCCCCGAAAATTTAGGATCAGTCAGCGAAGAACAGGGTGAAAGGTTCCATCAAGACATCAAAGATATGGGGTGCAAATATCAAGGAAGATGGGACAAGAACATGCTCGCCGACTACTGTTGGATGTTAACACGAAATAGGACTGAGATTGAACATAAAAGAAGAACATCAAAAATAAGTTTTAAAGGAAAAAGAGTACGTACTTAATATAAACTTTTTTTGTTTTGTTTTTTGCTTAGTTTAAAATGTGTTTCAAACTTTCATGTACACATACATATTATTTGCTCCTCTTGGTCAATCGTATATTTTATGTAAGTTACCTTAATAAAAACTAATTAAAATAGTATGTTGGTGATTTTCTTCTAAAAACTGCACCATAATTGGATATAAAAAATTTAAGCTCAAGGGAATTTTTGGTTTTGCTCTCGACCAGAGGCATAGATAGGAACATGTAAAAGGTATAAACATAAAGGACAAACACAGGAAAAGGACAATGTTCCTATCTATGTGTTCTATCTTTCTTTACCATTTTCCTTTTTCGGTTTTCTCTTTTAGGAATTTGCGTTGCGCGTTTCACACTCCTCCCTGATGAGTTCTGATAGAATGAAACCTGGGTCAGGGGATTGGGCGGTGACGATCAATTTTCTTTAAGAGGCAACCATTACCTCCTTGTCCATTGGCAGCAGTGTAAAGTGTGAACTGTGTTCTTCTTTTCATTGTAAAGGCCATATTGTGTTTGTCTCACTTTTATATGTTTCCATCCACTTTTCCTATACCTTCTTCCAAATATAATACAATTACCTCATAAAGTGAAAAGAGGTTTTCCTTATTAAATTTTGAAATATGTAATATTTAGTGAGATGTGTCAAATCAGTTAATAGTTTATCAAAGTTCTATCCTTGCTTCGAAATTTTTTGAAGCTGCAAAATTTATCGTAGGTGTTGAAGTTGAAGCAAATGAGATTTGATCTTCGACTTAAACATTTTGAAGCTTCACACATACATACATATTTTTCACCAAGTTATTCAAGAAGTAGTAACAAAGTTGACTTCATTTATAAAGTGAAGACACTCTGAACCTGTTGTGATATATTTGACTTTTAAACTATTTCAGGGGTCATTGCATGGTTCCGTGGTTAGAAAGGTGACCCTGTTACATCATGGTCGCTAGGTACCTAAAATATATGTGTGTAAGTTCATCTGATTAGTTTTGTAAAACTTTTAAATTGTGCTTTCTTGCATGTATGTATCCATATTTAATAACATAGTAAAAACAAAGGGATAACTACCACAAATGGGTACAGTTAACACAAGTGACAAAAGGACTGGACAAAGTTTGCACACACTCAAATATCTTTAAATAAGAAGACAGGCCAAACAATTTTTGGGGCACATATCCAACTAGTTTCTTAGTACAACAAAGTACCCTTTAAGAACCCGTCTCACCCCACAGATAGCACTGTACTTTTGCGGGTAATACAGCTTGAACTAGACATCACATAGTGGTGCAGTTTCTGTCTGTATTATACTTTAGACAACACTGAAATAGAAACTAGAAAAACCAATTTATTGTGTTTTAAAAAATAGTTATTTTATAACGATAAAACTATTAAACTGATTCCAATTTTTAACAAAAGCGCTGGTAGAAGCTTTGATGCAAATATTGGTATCGATGGAATATTCCCAAAGCTGATTTGATTTTTTTTTTATGTTTTAGGTTTGAAAAATACACTATATTGTGAATATTTATATATCGTTAAACACTAAATATTATTTTAAAATTATTATTATTATTATTATTATTATTATTATTACCGCGTCTTACTACCCGTTCGGGTTATACGCACCTATGCTAATGTGTAATGGTAGGGTGATTATGAGATGAAATGGAGGACCTACAGTTTAACGTGGAATCCGAACCACGGTGGAGGCCTTCGGTGGAGGCCTGGCATTCCTCACATTCACAAGATGTCTTGTCAGAGGTGAAGGAAGGGTTTGGTAATCAGATAAATTTATGCTGGCATTTTAAAATGTTTTATTGTAAAAAAGTATAATATATTTTGGCTAAACCAGTAAAACAGGTAACTGTTCCATTACTATTATTATTATTTGTTTTATTTATAGGCAGGTTTGTTGCCTTGTCTAATTTGAGTCCTCTAGCATGTCCTATCAGCAGAGACATGCAAATGGTGAGGTTATTTTTAGGAGAAAAGTGGTGTTATTTTTCTCAAAAAGCAAAGTGTGAAGTCTAACTAGTATTCATTAAAGAAACTTGGAAATAACTGTCAACATTTTTCGTTCATATTGTGTATCTAACTATTTATTAACATATTCAGAGTAAAATCGAATTTAAATATGCACAAAACATTTCACGCTTACTAATGTCTAACTCGATATCTCAATAGCATTACCTTCAAGTTTTAAAAATAGTAATAGTGAATTAATCGATAATAAGTTTATGTTTAGACTAGACCAAACAATAATAACACTGAAACATGTTGTCATAGAAGACTAAACTAATATCAAATAAGTAGAAGGGAATAAAAATAAAGATATAATTTTGCCAAACATGACCTGGTAATAAGGGTCGTATATATATTAATTAATGATCTATCAAAATTGAAATGTAAATATCGTAATGTGTAAAAGTAAAAACTCGTGATTTTTAATGCTAACCTTAAAAAAGAAAAGCCTAAATATCCCTGATAATACCACATTAAAAATTATATTGCATGACATGGCATTTGCCAAATTACAAATAAATTCTGTTTATATAGAAAAAAACACCTTAAATTTGTGTTATTTGCATGAAAACAGTAGAGTTTGTGTAAAAATTTGTATTATTACAAGTGCAAATTTTGCGTGTCCCTACCTTCAGTTCCATATTTTTACTATATCCTGAAACTTCATCTTGTTTCCTTGTATGAGGTCATCCATCAGTTACATTCGTGGTGTACCTGGTCCCTTCCACCTTGCCTTCTATGGCGTCACTCAATAATACATGTCTAGTTTATAATCACCTGCAAAATGGCTATTTTCATTGACTCTTCTTAGAACTTGTTCATTAGTCAGCCAATCTAACCACTTTATCCTCCCTATTCCCCTGCAGCACCACATCTCAAAGGATTCCAAATATCTTCTCCTTTCCACTCAGTGTCCATGTCTAGCACTTAATTTTTTCGAAGTAAATTAATATTCAAGGTGAAATAGAAGTTTTCAAAGCTTCGCATATCCCTCGAAATTAGGTTACTTTATTGGAAGAGTTTCGGCAACTTTCACTCGAGTGTTGCTAAAAATGTGCAAACATTATCCTTTTAGTTACTAGATTATTCATTGAAATAAAACATTCTAAACTCCAATTTGTTTATTTAGACATTGTAAAATGGGTTAGTTAACATAACCATTTTAAAAATTTATCATTGGACATTCAACAACATCAACAATAAAACAAATTAAAATAATATCAATATAGTGTGTGTATGTATGTGTGTCTGTGTGTGTGTGTAAACTTGAACTTTATTTAAACATCTATAACAGTTATTTTGTACATCCCTAATTACTTGTGCTTATAATCATAACTTTTAAAATGATTGTGATATCTAGATGAAGTGAGGTTTAGTGAAGTCTAAAGAATGTTCTATTTCAGGATGAATAGTAGAAATTAAGAGCTCTGTTGACATCATAGTCAGCGGCTAGCGCCACCTGGAAACAAACACAAGAACCCACAATATAGAGATGACAACGCAGTAAAGCAGTAATATCACAAACTACTTGAATATATGAGAGACCAATTTAGGAAGGAAATGAGTTGACAGCTTAGTAAAAATGGAAAATTGTTTGAACAAGAGAATGAGTTTATGTATCTAAGCAAAATGTTTTGTAAAATGGAAGGCTAGATGATGAAATCGACAGACAGGTGAATGAATCTTGGAGAATAATTGGATGTGTGTGGACCGTTGCAAAGAATGAGGTAGTAGTAAAGGAGGCAAACACAGAACTATATAAAATGTGTTAATGCTAGGGGTGTATCGATGCAGATAATGATGAATCATTATCAAGCGATTATTATGCTGACTAATCTTTTTTTTAAAGTAAAATCTAAACCAAAACTTTCTAGGTAGTAGATTAGTGATTAAAATTGCAAAAAACACACTTATATACACACTGAATATGGGTTATGAGCCCTGCAAAAATTACATAACCAGATAAAGAAATATAATTTCAAATTGTTGATAAAACTAACAATCTAGTTCCAACTTTCGTCGGTTATGCAAAGCCTAATAAAAAATTTAAGACTATTAAAAGCATATTTCCCAATAGTTATTACCGGTAATACATAATCGATAATCGAGACTAATCAGTGTAAATAATCGTAGCATGAACAATTATTTTAAGCAATTGATAGTCTGTATTGGTAATTGGTTTTATTGAATCGGTACACTTATAGTTAATGCCAACAACGAATTTGAAGGAGTGCAGTTTGAAATGGAATCCAATAGTTCAGTGTGAAAGAAGTGTCTTAAAATAGTTCGGGCATGTTGAGAGGATGAGTGTGGATACAAAGGAAGGGATAGGTCATGTAATATGTGGCTAAATGTTGTAAATGAATATGTAAAAAAGAGAAACATTAAGAGTTTTAAGAATGAAAGAGCATGTATGACTTGGTGTATGGATGTTGTTGAAGCGAAGGGAATATGCAAGGATAGGTTATGTGTGGAGAACGTTAGTGAATAGTGGGGATGAATTAAGTATGGAACAGTTGTTTTTTGAGCTACATACACAATTTCTCGTCTACCTCGTAAAGGAACAGTGTGATTAGTTATGTGTAACCATGTGTATGTCAAGATTTTAGGATTTGAGAAACTATTGTAACCAAGTTCTCCCTGACAGTAGAAATACAGTCTAGCACAAGATTGATGCGGGTTATCAATATGTGGATATGTGTGAGAGCAAAGGAGAGATTGTTTTCATGGAACTGATGGGAGACAAATGACCCCCTTTAGCTCCCATTTCCCTCTGTCGTACCTGAACCAAACGCTCCCGTAGCACGTGCTCCCCTACAATGTGCCTCAGTTCGGCGAGACAAGTCTCTAGTCTGGCCGTGTCATGGAGATCTTCCACTGAACTGCTATCGGATACAGCTTCCTGCGAGAAATCGTCAACATTCATACACTCAATCTCGGTTCGAGCTCGACTCGAAATGAAATATGTCTACTTGCACACCCCTAATACTTATAGGAGATGCAGTTAAATGTTTTAATATGTTTAAGTGTGGTTTTGTCAGGGACAAGACCCTTGAACACTCGACCCAAATCAGGACTCAAGAGGTAAAATTAGGACAGAAATTTGGATTTGTAAAATAGTGGACTCACCCAGCTCTAGTTTTTTCTATACTACAATAATTACAGCAGAGAGCCTTATGCTGGCAAGGGAAGCTACAAATGTAGAGTGTTAGGATACAGCTGAGAATGTGGTGGTGTGTAAAGTAGGCCAATTTCTTGTAAAAAAAAAAGATACCTCTTGATTGTTGAAGGTGATGTTGGAGGTCATCTCCTCTAAATCTGCCAGACTTGAAGACACAGATGTCTGAGACTGAGGACTGGGGCATTGTGGGAACGGCAACAGCTTTTCCGTGGTCTCAGACTTTCTACACAAACAACATCATAAGATGCTTCAAAATATCCATAATAACAATTATGGAAAAACAAAAACCGTGCAGGTATAAGAAGAGAAAGTTTCCCCTGGGTTTTTTTTTATTTTGGCTTCACTTCCCCTCCGCAGGAAGTTGTGTTACAAATTTTTATTGTTCAAGAAGAATTTGTCGGCCCTAGTTGGGTTTGAACATCGAGTCCTGATGCGAGCACTTTAACCCAAGACCCCGAGGTCGACTTCTCCTTGAGGAAGAATTGGGACAACATCTGGGAAAGGCAAGTGGTGATGGGAAACCTTGGAGAAGTTCCAGGTGAAGAAAGCGGGAAGGAATAGTCAAAAAAAGGGAGAAGACTTCTAAAGCTTTGTGCAAGAAATATATTGAAGGTTGGAAACAGCCGGTATGAGATGAGTGGGGATAACGCGGTAACGTTGGTATGATGTACAAAAGTCAGTGGTCGACCATTTCCTCTTAGAAAGGGAAGCAAGGATGTGTACTTCCTACTAAATGTGTTTAGTGACAGGGATCGTAGATTGCTAATAACAGATATGAAAGTAGAGCTGTGGCATCAAAGTTGGAGTCAGTAAAAATGTATAGACTTAGACCCCAAAATAAAAACTTTTAATATATCAATAAATATAAGGTGACATTATAATTTTAATTTTATACTTTTTTTATTTGTTAGCACCAATATTTGTAATTTGGATTGACAAATTTATTTAAATATAAATTCACAATGTCAAAGAAGCTTCCCATGAAGTTATCTGTATTTGAAAATTGTATTACACTAAATTTACCAATTAATATATTTTGGCCATTTATGAAGGAATTGGGTTTGAACAGTATACAAATAGACGAGTCGGAGTCGAAGGCTTGGTGTACCAAATCCACAGCCCTGCATGAAAGAATTAAGGAGGGGATGACAAATAGTGATCAAGGATATGTCCTATAGTTCTCAATGTCCTTGGTTCGGATCCTGACTAGGTTAGTATATGGCCCGATTGCCCCGGATTCATGTGCGTTCGTTTATATCTCAGTGCTAGTTTTAATATTTCAGAATATCGTTTTCAGGCATCAAGTAGTTTCCCATTCCCTAACAACGATTAGACTGGGTATACTTTAAATGGGGGATAACGTAAATCTAAGATCACACATTAAATACTAGGATTGATTTATTCCACACTTTGCTTAGATAATGGAAGTTGGGTTGGAGTGACTGCACAAGTGTGTAAGGCATGTCCAATCTGTATTATGGTGTAACCGCGAGAGTTGTTCCAATGGCTGCTGCAAGGGGTTTTTGCAACCCTCACAGAGTCCCCTTGGACAATTTACCTTCATAGAAAGAAATCGCCCAAGGTTGCTTTCACTTGTCACTTAAAAAGAACTGCAACCCAGTTTAGGGAGATATTTTAGAATTTGTCCTGTTTTTTACTGATAGTTTTTAAGGATTGTAAATTCTAAAAAACAAAATATATATATATATATATATATATATATATTGTATCCTTAGATTACGCTCCAGTGTGTCCTTCACTAAAACTCATAACACCTTCTAAAATGAACATAAAATATGTTTTATGCTTCAATGGATGTTTAGCAAAGCAGAGGAGAAAGTATACTTTCAAACAAGAGTTAAAAGAGAAAGAATGAAATACAATGAGGAGACGGAATAGAAACGGTGTAAAGAGAGTTTGGTAGAAGCGGTACGTGGAAGACCTAGTGGGAAGGGGAGACAGAAGTAAACAACATGGTGTAAAGTAAAGGAAGCTGTAAACGAAAATAAGAGCATCTAGAGAATGGTTTACAAATATAACAAGAGGAGGCAAGGATAAGTACAGAGAAGAAAGGAGAAATGTAAAAGTATAGTAAGGCAAAGGAAGAAAGAATGGACGCAAGTGCTACAGACAGATATGGATGGGAGCAAGCAGTCATGTAAGAGAATAAAAGAAAGCCAGCTTGATGGAGAATGTTAAATATATTTGAGAAATGGTTGAATCTGAAGGGAGGAAAAAATGGTAATGGACGAAGAGGTGCTAGGGGAGAGAGTAGCAGACATATCTTGGAAGAAGGTGGAAGATACTTTGAAAAGGATGAGGAAGGGAAAGAATCAGAAGTGGGCGAACTGAATGAGAAAATGATAAGAGCAGTAGGAGGAATGGGAGTACAATGGTGGTATAGGGTAGTAAGGGTTGAGACTTGGAGGATCAGCTTTCTTCAAATACCTCTCTATCTAATTGCAACAATAAGAGCTGTGTTCTTCCCTTATGTTTCTATCCCTCTTTCTCGGACCTTCCTTCATGAATAATATCATTATATTAATATTAAGAATTACAAAGCTCTAGTTAAGCACTGGCTCAATATCTTCTCATTGTTTATTTGACTTAGCGTAGTAAAACTAAGTTATTGTTTATTTAGTGCTCATTTTTTCCTAATTTATCCATGTTTGCCTCCCTGCCCATTACTTCCCACCTTGGTTTTACCCAGATCACCATGTCGTAGATCTCAGCTTGTAGTGTCTGCGGTAGTTCTTCAAATAGATCAGTGTCCATAATGTCAGGGTTTGTCGAAACAAAGTACAGACAGGAACTCTGCAAGGAAATGGTTACATTACTAACAAAGATACACATTCAAACCATTCTTTTACATACCGGTACATTATTGTGACATGGTTTAACCCTCTCATCTAAATGTCCTGTACGTGATAACTGCTTCTAAGCACTGCTCATTATTTGAATATGTAACTAATCAATCAGTTAACTGTTTAAACATGTTACTGCTCATGTCAGTGAATTGAAGAACATGGAAATGCCTGTGTCAGTTAATTCCTCAAACATGTAACGTATCGTGTCAGTGAATTGTTTGGATATGTATTTTCTCGTGTCAGATGAATGTTCAAACATCTAAATGCTCGGCTCAGTTAATTGTTGAGACATTTGACTGAAATATTTTTTTGCCTGTGTCTTTTTATGTTTTTCTGTCTTTCTTACTATGTAAAAAGAAACACTAGTGAAAATTAAAAATCCTGTGTAACTGTGAACGTGACGATGAAACGTAAGTGGAAAGAAATTAAGAGAGAAGTTTATTTGTTTTTATCAAGGTCTATCCGAACTTTCCTTTCTTTATCACTTAATTTACATTACTGTACAGTGTTTCTACACTGGTTTCATAAACTTAAATAACAATTTATTTAATAAAACTTATCTAGGTGCTAGAGGCGTGTGAAGTTTCAAAATGTTGCTTTGACTTCAACACTCATAATAACCTTCACATCTTTGAGACATTTCCAATGAAGAAGAAAACTTGGCTATATTATGAAAATATTTTAGACATATTTATACATGTGATCATGTTTCTAACAGCTACTAAACAGTATTTCAACACCAACTAGTGATAAAATGACATCTATAACAAGCAGAGATAAATTCAGAACTGTCAGCATAAAATAATAAAGTGTGCTATGTTTTATCTTCTAAACCGGCGGTTTCCCAAATGTGGTACGTACAATTATTCCTGGCGGTAAGTCATGAGAAGCCAAACAAAACGAGCAAATTAAAGTCATAAAATAATAAGGTCTCATCAAATGTTATAAATATATTACAGCCAAGTCTAAAAAAATTAAATTAGATCCAAACAGTAGTTGGAGGGGTATATATTAGTCTTTGTTATATTTATGTGATACTTATTGATTGGTAGAAATGTTAAATAACTATAAATAAAAAACTGTTACTGTATGAATGGTGTTATATTTATGAGAACTATTAAAAATGTGTCAACCTAGTAAATATTCAGCATTATCTTGGTGGTACTCTAAATTATGGAAATTGTTGGGGTGGTATGTCATTCAAAAAGTTTAGGTGCCCCCGAACCACTGCTCTACACCTTTCTCTTGAACTAGATATGGTTAATAGACAATTTAAAAAATAAAATTAGTGTTATGTGACAACAACAAAAACCTTATCTTTGACGTTGATTCACATGTTCCAAGCTTCACTTCATATTTGAAAAATGATGTGTGTACACCATTATTATCTACATATTTATTCAATACTAAGAAATTTGATCAGAAAAAGTGTCTCCATCGAATATTAGCCCCCACCCCCCTTTCAAATATGAGCTGGACACTGACCCGGAGAATTTTGGCACCAATCTGGTCGGCCATCCCCAAGAAGTAGAGGACAGAATCGCGGTCGATGTGCGACTTGAGGCCATGTTCGCAGGCCAACTTGAGTGAATCAACCTCATAGCGGTCGCTAAGAAGCATGAGGTCGGCCAGGTGGTCCGCACTGAAAGAGCAGGTGTCCAGTTTCCCACTGTAGAGGTAGTCGAGGAAACTGGAGAACACGCATTGACTTGTGTCGTGGATGATGACCCTCCTGTGACGTGTCAAACAAATGAGGACAAATTACACTGCAGGGTAGTAGTTTGTTTTGATTTGTGCACATATTAAAGTGATTTATTTTTTATGTTTTAAAGTATTTTAGAAAGAGGAGTGTGTGAAACTTCAAAAATTTCAGAGTTTTCTTTGAAATAATATGTATGAAATAAAGTTCGTTGAGCAAAAACAATTGGTAATAAATAAGATGATAGAATATTAGGAAAATGGCAGAGAACAAATAAAAGTAAAACACTTAACACATATTTAAACACACTTCAATAATTCGATGCTATAGCATCTTCCTCAGGAAGTAGTAGAAATTAGACTAAACAGGATGTTGTCTTCAGTGATTCCAACTTGATTTGTATGGATGAAAACTTCTCTGGTGGAGTTGAAATTCTTTGAATGTTTCTCTATTACTCTATGGATGGTAGGTGGTGGATGGTGTTGTGTCTGGGTTAAAATTAGCGAACCAACCAACCTTAATATTCGCTAATTTCAACCCAGAGGCTATACCAGCACCACCTACCATCCAGATAGTAATAGAGAAACATTAAGAGAATTTCAACTTCACCAGAGAAGTTTTCATCCATACCAATCAAGTTGGCATCACTGAAGACAACATCCTGTTTAGTATAATTGTAAGATTACATTGCAGTATGTTACATAGGCCCCCCCCCCCTCCATTGCTGATATTTACAAATAACTCTCTGTAACTCATACTAACCGCTCCAATTATACCAACACAAATAGAATCCCTACAGTAGTACTATTCTCTATTGTAGTTCACGTGGTTTGGTACGACATAATAAAACAATTCCGAATAATAATATTCCCTCTACATAATCAATTTCAATATAATAAAACTGTTTGTGTACTTACCGATTGACTCTTCTGAAACTAGCAACCAGCAGGACTGGTCTACACCTATCACCCCAAATTGACGAGTGAGCCGAATGAGCAACGATGTTCCAACAAGATGTAGGCCATTTTGTCCTGTTCTACTAACACATAATGGGCCGGCCAGTATTGGACACGACTAGAGAATGACTATTCACCTATTCACCTGCCCTCTGATGGTAGATAGATGAACTACTTTCAAAACATCAGGTGATTGAAGAAATGGTTTGTAAGTCGGATGGAGCTATGCCAACAAAGGGTCTACGTGATCTTGCAAAGCCGCATTAACGTCATCGACCGTGTGTTCAGTTCTCCCAACTTGATTCTATTGCGACAAAACCTACTATATATTGTGATGTGCGTGTATGCTAAAATGATTATTTGATTTCAATGATTGACCAAGGAATATTGTCCTGGACCTAGACAATGTCAGGATAAAACATATATATATTATATCTTCATCAGAATCGTAACTATGGAGATTGATTTATTGGACTCTGATTTAATTTTAACTCTTAGAGTCAGCCATGTTAGATGTTGTAAATTTTCTATTATATAAATCTATTGATTTTTACCTGACCGTTAAATTTGAAATTAGGCTCTATATTTTGTCTGTCGCCACTTGGGCGCTAAACTCTTTTCGAGTATTAAATCTTTAGATAGCCACAGTTTTTAATTGACCTGGAGTTGAACGAGTTAAATGTAAATTGTTTTGAAATTGTGGATAGTTATTTTGTAAACATTAAGGTAGCGTTTCTTATTTTTGTTTTCATTTTGAAATATAGTTTATTGTTACATAATTTTATGATCATTTTGATTAATTATGAAGATAATTAACTTTAGTATATTTTCTAATATTTTTTCTATGGTTTGCTTCTAATATGATATTTTCATTATTTACTAGTAGAGTATTGTTAGCCTTTATTCTTAGATATAAAAGATACATTTTGTTAACATTTTGAAGGTGCCCATTAGGCTCTTATTTAGTCCTTATGTATTATCCTGGTGGATATTAATATTTTTGATTTATTGTATTAAATTCAACATTATGGGTTGTTCTGTCTCTTCAAGACTGACCCATTTGAATATTTTATATATTAAGAGTTTTATAACTTTCTCTTAAGTTATCTGTGCAATTTAAAGATATGAAGTTATTATCTATTTGTTTGGTTTTCAACATATCTCAGTTTGATTAATGAGACCGTGTAAAGTTTTCTGCTCTAATGTTATTGTTTTAAATAAATCGTCCATATTGTTGCTTTTAAATATTGCTAATAATTTCCCTTGTCACTTGTTCCATAGATTACTCCCGCTCCCTTTTATCTTATTCATGGTTGTAAATAAAAGGTAACAGAGTGGGGTTGTAACGTAATTACTACTTCCTGAGGAAGATGCTCTAATAGCATCAAAATATTGAAGTGTGTGTAAATATGTGTTAGTGTTTAGACTTTTCTTTGCATATTTGTCCAGCTTTGACTTCACTACAGAAAATAAATATGGCTTCGACAAGTGCATGTGTCTCTTCCCCTACTACTTCCTGATAAAGAACCCACGTGGCATACCAAGACATGTGTTTATAAAGATGTTGGGGATTTTAAATTTTACTTGTTCTTCATTTTATACAATTCTAGCCAGACATCTGCAGAGCAAGTTTTTTAGTTCCAATATAATCTCAAATTGGAGCAAATATTATTCGCGAATTTAAAAAAAATTATTGAATCAAATTATGTACTAGTTATATATTCTTCAATCATGATGTCAATTAAAAAGAAGTTACAATTTATATTAAAAAAATACATTAGATTATATTTTGACCCTTGTCATTAGGGCTTGGATAATTATTACCATAAGAATCACGAGATATGCATGAAAATACACCCTTAAAAATATCAATATATGACCTAAAAATTAACAAAATATGCCCTAAAAATTTATGTTAATGATAATAAATATTATTTAAAAATATGCCTCAAATCAAGGAAGTAGCTTGCAATAAAAGAAATTAGCCAAGAAATATTTAATTACTGATCTGACAAGCTCACAAGCGATTCAAAGAAACATTCTAAATATAACTAGGAGAGTCTTTACAATATAAAATGTGAAGCATGAGAGAAATTAGAAATATCAGTTATTTGAGTAATTTTTTTCGAAATATGACTTTATGCTCCTCAAACTGTGGTAAAATATGACCTAACATTAAAAACGGCTCAAAATATGCATTTTAATGCAAAATATAAATGTGTATATTTGGATTCAGGGTAGCATAAAAAAAGTTTGTGGTTCATAATGCATTAAATTCGAGGTGAAACTAAACATAGAAGTGTGATAAACATCCGAGCCCTAGTTATCATATATAAATTTGAATTCTTAAACAAGTTCATGCAACACTAGTTCACCTTGTCAAAGTTAAGCGGTAAAGAGCACCCTCTGTTTGGTAAAATAATGAACTAATTACATATATATCTCCAGTCCTCAAAGTTAACAGATTCGTTAGGTTTTATCTAAGGGTTTGATCATAGGACATAAGGTTTTATAACAGAGTGTCTACTGGACTAGAATTTTGAAAGTCTAGCAATTCGGGATCTTGTGGAGAATCTTTCTTTAAGTAACCTTTGAGGTAATTTAAAAATTTGAGATTTACATCTGGCCCATACATAGAAACTTGAAGCGTTTTTTAAAGCAAACCCTTTTCTTTTAGTGCAGATATAAATTTTATTAATATACCTTGAGCTGTTGCATGACCTAAGACAAGCAAGATGTTAAATATCTTGAATGAATTTTATTTTCATTCCAGAAGCGAACGACATCCATCTGGGTTTTTTGAACCATAGTATTTATGCTCTCATTAAATAAAATGCAATAAAATGATTATTGCTTAGACACATTTGCAAGCAAACTTTTTAAAAGAGGATCAAGTCCATAAACAATGACAATTCCAAGTTTATCTTTATGCATTTGGAATTTCTGAGCAAATCACTATCGAAAAACATTACTTTGAAAAAATCCCTACTAGCAGAAAAACTTCTAGCAGAAGAAGAATGTGTCACTTTGTGCTTAATGGCCCACAATATTTCACCATAAGAAACTTCATCTTTCACAAGGAAACTCTGAATAGAATAACTATGTTTAGTTCTGTCTTGAGTTTCAAAACTACTACATGGTAATTAGCACTAGAATGTACATCTTCACCAGGTAGGCCTATAGACGACACTGCATTTTTGTGTGCAGAGACCAAGTCAAATATTTTTTGGTTTCCAATAGCAGTTTTCACTCCGTCAATATGCTTCTTTCCCTTGGCATTAAGTCGGATTGAAGATACTCCCATATTACTTATATCAAAGTTAGTTTCGCACCAAAACAATGTCCTTTAGTTTTATCACAATACACTCTTTGGAGCCACAGTCAATCTGTAAACAGTGTACTGTCCAATCAATCATCCTTAAAAGAAGTTTTTTGTCTGAGTTTACTAATTTCTTCTTATACAAAAAGGTTACAAGATAAACAATTAAGCCAAACTTCTTTTTTTTTGTGTGTGTGTATGGGGGGAGGGGGGAGGAGAAAGGGGTGAAGTGAAGAGAAGATTTCACTCAATGAGAAGAGGCTTAATATTTATCCAGGATTTGATTTAAAATTCTAGTATATTTCCAGTGTCAAAATATACTAAAGCATATTTCCAGTATTGGTAGACACCCTGTATAAAGGCTGTTGGAGGGGGCCGGGGGGGGGATGAGGCTCACTATCCAGTCAATATGGTGTTAATTAATAAGCATTCACAAGAATTGTTATTAAAAATATACCAACATATTTTAGGCACATTGTGGGATTTGCTACAGCCTAAAAACCTTTAGACCTTTTCTCTATTTTAGTTTGAATCAATATTATTGAAGCTTTGAAGACCCCTAATTCTAACATATTTATCTGACCTTGACATATAACATGCTGAACACACTTTATTTCTTACATATTATTTAAAAAAAATTATATGGTATTGTAGTTTTCATAATTGTATAATTTGTTTACTCTGTGTTCTTGTACTACTCTGGGTTCAAAATGATAGTGAAATAATTTAAGGAAAACCACCCCCAGTAGTGAGCTGAAATTCAAATCTCGACCTCCTAGATGGACTTGATATTTAGTCAGATAACGACTGACTTCTAGTGACTGTTCTATGACTAACCTGTCAATGGCTTCTCTCATGCCGGAGAGCAACGCTCGCCTGAACCAATCACAGCGAGCAGCCACAATGACACGGTGGGCCTGAACGCAGCACATGCTGTCTTCAACGCAGTCCTCAGGACTTTCTGAAATAAACCATCAAACAAGATCAGAGGAAAGTGCATTCATAAAACACTTTTCTTAGTAAGAGGACAAGGCTTGATTTAAAATTACCTAAACTGTAGAGAAGTGTTCCTCAACCTGTTTAACAGGGTGACCGACAACTTTGATGTGAAACATCTTAATAACCTGCCTCACCCGTCGATAAGTAGATAATACAGTTTGAACCAGATGACACCAAGTGGTGCAGTTTTCTACTTAAGAAAACCGTGAAATTGAGACAAGTGAAGTCGTTTAACTATATCAAAAAATATATAATAAAAGTGAGAATTGATTATTTTAAATTGAAGAAACTGTTTCAGTGTTGTAAGGTGAAGAATTCAGAAAATCATACCATGCTGCAATTTCTAGTTCAAGCGTAATATTGTATCTAATATCCAGGTTGATCAGCTGTGAGTCGGGCACTCAAGTCCACACATGAGTTAAGAAGATTTTCTATAGAGAACATTTTTAAAAGAAAAATACTAGTAATATCTTATGTTTAAGAATGTACTGTAACAAACAATAAATCAATATTAACCAGAAAAACAACTATTTTTGGTGCAATATGTGCTGACTTGATTATAATTTTACACACACTTTTTCATGGTCCACCATTTTAAAACTAACTGATGTAAAGGTTGATAGACTTAGTATATGAGTCCAAATGGCTTCTCCAAAGAGTTACCTTGAGGCGCCATGATCTGAAAAGACATATCTGTGGCCGTGGATGACCGAAGGAGCTCCATGGCCGACTTAGACAGGACGCTATCACAGGACTTTGGAGGCATACACAGGGACTCGACAAGATTCAGCTGAGGACACACCGGATTCAAACATTATACATCTTTTAACAAAAAAAAAATGCCATTTATTCAAACAAGGTGTCCAGTCAAACTATATTTTAAAATTCCCTTACTTTTATAACTTTTCCAGTCACTATATAGCAAACATTATTTTATTTAGATTGCAACTTCATGTAATCATATTTTTAAACATACAGACATTCTGAAATTGTGTCACTCTATGAAGGTGTTAAAGGGTTTCAACCTAAAGTGATGGGCTATTGCCGGGTATTGCGATCTAAGTCAGATTTCAGTGAGAGAATATTGAGACATTAAAAGCTTTCCGTACATAAATGCAATTTAAAATTATTGTGAGACACATTATTTATTAGCTTCTTCTTAGTTTAATGTAATAGAATTATCAAGTATGCACATAAATATACCTAAACTTTGTTTTAAGACGTGTAGTAGAGGGGTGAAAATATTACACAAAAATCCTGTTGACCTTGAGAATTAAGATTAGTATGCTCAAATGTGTTAAAAGAGATTCCCAGTGTGTATTAACTGGAAGAATTATGTTATTTCGACTTGTCTGGATAAAAGTTGCATATTTTTTAAGTGAGTAAGTGAAAATTTCAAAAATTTGATTAAATTCCTGGCTCTTTTCACGACTTAAATGACCAAGCAAATTCCTTATTTTCCAAATCACTGGGCACCCTATCAAATACATTATATCAAATGTATTACTATATAATAATTATGATGATAGCTTTGGTAAAAAAAAATAATTAGTGCCTAATGGCTTGGAACTGGATCGTATAGGGGAGCTATAAGACGAACATGCGCTCTATAGCCTCTTTACCTCCCTTCCAGCCCTCATGCCATTTGAAGGCCATAGAGGCACGGTTGAGAATGCTTTTAGTAAGCTATCCTGCTATTGTGGGCTTTGTGGAGAGGACAACCCCACAGACACACTTGGAAAATAAAAAAGCTCAAATAAAGAGGCTGACAAAATATATTATATTTGGGATTATAAAAATATTTAAGTTATTTTAATTTATTTAATAGAATAATTATTTTGCTGAATGCAGAATGAATGAGTGAGTGAGTGAATAAAAACGTTATAATGCACTTGATCAGAAAATATGTTATTTTAGATTATAAAATATTATTTTGTTATATCTAATTTGTATGAAAAGTTCAGAATAAGAAATTATGTTAGACAATCCAACCCAATGATATGTATTTTTTTAAATAAAATGTGTAGTTTTATTATTAAAATTATTATTCTAAAGTCTTTTGTTAGAATTACAATAAAATAGTAGCTTTCCTTGTTGTTATGGATGTTTTTGTTGTTGTATTTGTGAATAATTTTTTTTTTTAATGTTCATGGTCTAATAAATAAATATTTTAATGATTTCAGTGAAAATAAAGTATAAAAAGCATAAAATATTATAATGAATAAGAAATAAAATGTAAAAACATGACAATCTAGATTAAAACTACACAATTAGAGTGGTGAGCCCCGCACTCACCCTCGACCGATGATGTGACACGGGGGACCTCGACCGGTCCTGGGTTAAAACTGGAAGACAAACACCTGATCCTCCGCAACTTACTTTCATTAATTTTTATATTAAGTCTTAATCCATAGATTTAAGTTTTTTATTTTTTGAAATTATTATTTTTTTGCTCTACCCCCAAAATATTTATCTTAAAATTAGTTCACAATCTAAAGTTTATTTTGACTTTACTGATGTTAGCAGAAAGCAAGAGGTTGTGGCCTGCCTAAGGGTTGGAATAAGAGTGGAGAGACAAACAGTTGGGAGCCCATGTCTACTGGTGATAGTGCTTGCAATGAAACATTTAAACAAGGATAGAAATAGCTACTTTACTATAATTCATGGTGCCTGGTGAAATGAAGGGGGAAGAGGGGGTAGGCAATATTATAAGGTCAGCCACTTGAGTGCACCTGTCAGTCTGTTGTTACTTGTTAGCCAACAGGGAGGTGACCCAGACAGATTAGAGATTACAAGGGGTGTCAAATTTAGAGACCATTTAAAAGATTTCAAACCTAAGATAACATTCGAGGGGTATCAAACCTAGATAACATCCAAGAGTGTCAACCCTAGATAACATTCCAAGGGTGTCAAACATAGATAACATTCGAGGGGTGTCTACCCTAGAGAGCATTCCAGGGGTATCAAACCTAAATAACATCCAAGGGGTGTCAACCCTAGATAGCATTCCAGGGGTGTCACACCTAAATACCATTTAAAAGGTTTCAAGCCTAGAACAAATTTAAAAGGTTTTAAACCTAGAACACATTTAAGCAGTGTGTCAAGCCTAGAGAACATTTAAAGTGGTCAAGAACTAATTTTTTCATTCATTACTGTTGTGTTGTTTTATTAAAGTTATTGTTGTATAATATGAAAGTGGGAGAGGTATGTGTGAGACTAGTAATAACATTCAGTGTACAGCCAGTCCCTGTGATGGATGGAGGAAAGTTGTCTCTTGTAGAGTCAGTTGGTGTATGAACTCTACTAGTAATAACATTCAGTGTACAGCCAGTCCCTGTGATGGATGGAGGAAAGTTGTCTCTTGTAGAGTCAGTTGGTGTATGAACTATATTAGTAATAACATTCAGTATACAGCCAGTCCCTGTGATGGATGGAGGAAAGTTGTCTCTTGTAGAGTCGAGTAGTGGCTTGGCAGGGCAATAGTACCTTCTGGTTCAATGAGGAAAGCAACAGGAAACTGCCACACTCATAATTTATCTAGTAAGCCTTTTCAGTGCTGCCTAGGCTTTCAGCTGACAGTGGATTGTTTAGGATCCAACCAAACTTTGGGTTGAGTACTAATCATCACACAAACAAAAGTAGGCCTTACATATTAGAAAATAAGAACTACACTTTGAAATAATAGAAACGATGAAAGAATCAAAATATGACCTTGTTGTTTAATTACGCCATTATTTTACCCTTTATAATAATAATAATATTAATAATAATGTTTCAATCCAAAGAAATATAGTCTTTACACTACCCAGTTAAACATTCTACATGCAATTTTTAAATTTAAATTTCTTTCAAAAACTTAAAATAAAATTTAAAAAATTTGATATAGGTTAAACACGTCTAAAAAACTGTATCAAAAATTCCTTTGAATTTCCTGAGTTTTTTTCTGAATTCAGCCTATTTTTTATTAAAACCATCTAAAATAGCAATGTTTTGAAGTATTTTTTAAAAATATTGCATAGTTGAATATAAAACCACATTTTGAGTAGGAATTTACTAATATGAATTATTTTCATCAAAAATTTAAAGAAAATCTACGATTAGATTTGTACTATTCGGTATTCGTTCAAAATTTTTATATTCGATTTTAAATTATTCGATTCAATAAATAACCCTATTCGCACACCCCTAATTTCTACACCTGTAAATGTCAAAAACATGTTAGTGGGAAAAAATCACCATTGCAAGGCTTAACATGCATAATTTTCTGTGAGCAGTGATAGAAGTGATAGAGGTAAGGGCACGTAAGATTGAATAGTTTATTTTTTAGCTATAGGATCAAATGTTTTGTGAGTGAAATACCTTGTAGGCATGTTTAGGGATAGAAGATGGCACTGTTTGGTTGTTGTGAGACGTAACTGCGCCGTAATGTGCCGGATCCAGCAGTTTCAGACTCAGCAAAGAGTGAGTGAAGGCATCTCTCTGGACAAGGTCGCACAGCTGTACCAACACGCTCTGTAGTAGACTGCAGTGTGCAGTCATCTTTTCAAGTACACCACACTGGAAGAATGGGCCGTGCAAGCAAGTTTAAAAATATGCACCGCCACATATGGTATCTTAAACGGTTTGACTTTATATTTGACAAGCTTTAACATCTCTCAAATATATACATTTAGTTTTAAATAAGTTAAAAAAAAGTATTTGCTGGGTTTGAAATCTCTCAACTTTTTTTTTAAAAAGTATTCCCTTACCACCGCAGCTTAACACCCCTTTGGGCTACCTGCATTTTATCTACACTGATCAATCAGGAAAGGATGAGTAAGATAAAAGTTAGATCAAATATACCAACATTTGTGTTTATGAAAAGTGGTAAACTACTTGGGCAAAAAAAAAACACCTCAGTACAACTAACAAGTATT
>CABFVX010004611.1:0-35800 GCA_902151425.1 Timema shepardi | reverse complement strand
GGGTGGGGTTAATGGGGTGGAGGATGGCGGACGGGGGTAGGGTGGGGTTAATGGGGTGGAGGATGGCGGACGAGGGAGGTGTGGATGAATAGAGAAAGAGAGAGAAAATAAAATAAGAAAACATTATTAATTGTGTCTGGATCTAAATGAATATTTTTCTTTCATAAACTTTCCTTATTTTTGACCAAAACCATGAGATACAAATGTTTTGTTTGTCACAGGTGAACCAGCTCCACTCACCACCTTGGCTGTCCCGACCTTGAAGCAGAATTTAAACTCTCTCCACTCGAGTTTGTCGTCCAAGGCGGCCATCACCTCCTCCAGTCGTAACAGGAAGATGGGCAGCTCTTCTATCAACTGCTCCAAGTTCCGACTGACGGATCTCACCTTGTTGGCAGAGGTCATGTCGTTGAAACTCTCCCTGGAGGAAATAACTTTCTCAAACTGTATTCATAACTATTTTGTTTCATGTCTTGGGTCAGTGTCTAATTTATTTCCATCAAATTGTAGAAATAGAGTAAAATTTTAAAATTATGAGATGGATCCTTCTTAAAAGAAGAAATGTCCCTAAAGATGGAACAGATTGGCCACATTATATCAGAAAAAAAATTCTTTGGCTTTTATCTGATCCAAATTTTTATAACATAAACTCGTATTAAAAAATAAATATATTAGGAATCGGCCCTCAAATCCTTAAGAATATTTGAGATTTAAGGATATTTCAGATTAAAGACTCAAATAAAAAAATTATTGAAATTGGTTTTAGAGCTCTAATACTGCTAGTAGTTCAGAACCTATTATAATTATAGGATGAACTTAACAAACAGGAATCGGACCAGTAAATTAACTGAATCATCCTTTACCAATTTCCTTTTTCTTCTTTTTTTTTATTTCCTCCTTAGGGAAGTTGCATTGCTTGTTTCCCACTCCTCCCTGATGAGTTCTGATAGAATGAAACCTAGGTCGGGGGATTAGGCGGTGACAATCGAT
Source organism: Timema shepardi (assembly GCA_902151425.1). Lineage (NCBI taxonomy): Eukaryota > Metazoa > Arthropoda > Insecta > Phasmatodea > Timematidae > Timema > Timema shepardi. The sequence goes on along the minus strand of CABFVX010004611.1, from coordinate 34,810 downwards.
TTTCTTAAAGAGGCAGCCATTACCTCGTGGTCCAGTGGCAGCAACGTAAAGTGTGAACTGTGTTCGTTTCACTGTGGAGGTCATATTGTGTCCGTTCCCTTTTTCTTAATGTATTCTATCTACCTTTCATCTTCCTTTTTACCAAATATATATTACAAATTACCTCAAAAAGCGAAAAGAGGTTTTCCTTCAAGTGATACATTTAACTGAATGTATGAATGAATAAGAAAGAATGTTAACATTTAGTTACTATTTCTATTTCATATTATTCTAATTATATTTATATTTCCTCTTATGTTCATAATTTTTACCAATAAATATGGGATTTGAAGTAAAATTGAAGATTCTGATTCATAAAATAGTGGATTCAACCCAAATCTAAAATATTCATAAGCCTATTTCTTTAGCAACGCATTTGAGTAGCGGTTCAGGTTATGAGCATATATGATAGTTATGGGAATGTGATGAAGATAGAAAAAGACTACAAGGGAGGCCAAGAAAGAGATGGAAGGAGCAGATAACAGAAAGTGTCCAAGTGAGAGGTGAAGGATGGAAGAAATTAAAGGAGGAAGATTGGTGGAAGGATAGAGAAGGATGGAAGCATTTTACTAAACTGACCCGGCCACAGGCTGGAAACATGATGATGATGATGATATCAAACACTACTCACTTTTTCTGCAAAAGATGCACCAAAATGAATGCTATCCTCTGATGACAGTTTCTAAGTTTACTCATCTCTCGCAGATGAAGAATCTAAAATGGGAATTATAGAAACATAATAATAGGGTAAAAAGATAGTGTCAAGAATACAAATAAATGTTTAAGAAAATGTTATGTGGAGAGGCAAGTTTTTTTATTTTGAAGTAAAGGTAGTATTGACCCGAGAATAATATGCCCCTGAATATAGGCTTCACTCAAAACCTTGTACTCACACTTTTTAATGACGCCTTCAAAGTATCCATGACACTTCTACTTGGACTATGGTTGACTTCGGAAGATGTGAGTGCAACAATAAGTTGTTCCACGGCAGACTTCACTTCCAGTATGACAGCCGCTAACATGTCTAAAATACCTTCAATCTGAAACACATGCATGAAAGAATAAGAGTAATTTTCACGAAACATTGATCCCTCCATCAGCATAAGTTATTATTATTATTATTATCACTGCGTCTTACTACCCGTTCGGGTTATACGCACTTACACTAATGTGTAATGGTAGGGTGATTGTAAGATGAAATGGAGGACCTACAGTTTAACGTGGGATCTGAACCACGGTGGAGGCCTGGCATTCCCCACATTCACAAATTGTAATTAATACACGTCTTGTCAAAGGTGAAGGAAGGGTTTGACAATCAGATAAATCTGTGTCGGGACCAAGGATTGAACCCTGGACCTCCAGCACAGAAGTCTGACCCCTTACCCCTAGACCACCAGGTTGAACACCATCACCAGCCTTCCAATCCAGTTTTCAAAAGAAGAAAATTATCTCTAACATCTAAAAAAAGTTACTAGATCTGTGTTTGTCCTATTTGTTGTTCCTTTTACATGTTACATTTTAAATGTCCTATTGTTCTTTACCATTTTACTTCCCTCCCTTTAATGTTTTTTTGGTTTCCTCTTTTAGAAAGATGTGTTTCCCACTTCCTCCTGATATGTTCTGATAAAATGAAACCTAGGTCAGGGGATTGGGAGGCAACGATAAATTTTCTTCAAGAGGCAGCCATTTCATCTTTGTCCAGTGGGAAAAATGTAAAGTTTGAAATGCGTTTTTCTTTTTATTACAAAAACCATATTGTGTTTGTTCTCTTTTATATTTTTCTGACCACCTTTCGTGTACCGGCTTACAAATATAAATAGATCTACAGTCCGATCTTTAGAGGAAGACTATTATTTGATAGCAAGAAACACATGATGCCACATTAATGTAAATAAAATATAAATATCACTAGCCCATTTAATTAATTATGTAAAGAGAAATTATACAGTCGTCTTTAAGGAAATATTATTAGAAGCTTTTGATTACTTTTTAAATTAACTATATACATTCATACATCAAATAAAAAATAATGTACAGCGGAAAATTTTAGCGACTTTCAATCAATGTTTATGGACAAAATTGGGCTTCCTATAAAATCAGGGTTTAGTTTCATTTTTTCATATATTAAGTCAAGTGATCTATAGCTGTCACTTTTGATAAGATATTACCAATGCCAATAGAATAACACTAATAAAATAGAAAACTAAAAAACTGCTAACCACAAACATGTTTGCATTCTCTATTAGGCTTTTATTTTAAATGAAAATGAGACCTTATGTTAGTCACCTCTTGGTAGATGTTTAATTCTTAGCATTTTGGACATTCACCATAATTTAAATGTTAATCATTTTCTTTGTTGTAATCTCTTCTGGCGAAGTAAAGGCCTGATGTGAGTGTTATGTTCAGACGAAGAGGCCTGATGTGTGCTGTGTTCAGAAGAAGAGGCCTGATGTGTGCTGTGTTCAGACGAAGAGGCCTGATGTGTGCTGTGATTAGACAAAGAGGCCTGATGTGTGTGTTATGTTCAGTCGAAGAGGCCTGATGTGTGTTATGTTCAGACATAGAGGCCTGATGTGTGCTGTGTTCAGACGAAGAGGCCTGATCTGTGCTATGTTCAGTCGAAGAGGCCTGATCTGTGCTGTGTTCAGTCGAAGAGGCCTGATGTGTGCTATGTTCAGACTAAGAGGCCTGATCTGGGCTATGTTCAGACGAAGAGGCCTGATCTGTGCTATGTTCAGTCGAAGAGGCCTGATCTGTGCTATGTTCAGTCGAAGAGGCCTGATGTGTGCTATGTTCAGTCGAAGAGGCCTGATCTGTGCTATGTTCAGTCGAAGAGGCCTGATCTGTGCTATGTTCAGTCGAAGAGGCCTGATCTGTGCTATGTTCAGTCGAAGAGGCCTGATCTGTGCTATGTTCAGTCGAAGAGGCCTGATCTGTGCTATGTTCAGTCGAAGAGGCCTGATCTGTGCTATGTTCAGTCGAAGAGGCCTGATCTGTGCTATGTTCAGTCGAAGAGGCCTGATCTGTGCTATGTTCAGTCGAAGAGGCCTGATCTGTGCTATGTTCAGTCGAAGAGGCCTGATCTGTGCTATGTTCAGTCGAAGAGGCCTGATCTGTGCTATGTTCAGTCGAAGAGGCCTGATCTGTGCTATGTTCAGTCGAAGAGGCCTGATCTGTGCTATGTTCAGTCGAAGAGGCCTGATCTGTGCTATGTTCAGTCGAAGAGGCCTGATCTGTGCTATGTTCAGTCGAAGAGGCCTGATCTGTGCTATGTTCAGTCGAAGAGGCCTGATCTGTGCTATGTTCAGTCGAAGAGGCCTGATCTGTGCTATGTTCAGTCGAAGAGGCCTGATCTGTGCTATGTTCAGTCGAAGAGGCCTGATCTGTGCTATGTTCAGTCGAAGAGGCCTGATCTGTGCTATGTTCAGTCGAAGAGGCCTGATCTGTGCTATGTTCAGTCGAAGAGGCCTGATCTGTGCTATGTTCAGTCGAAGAGGCCTGATCTGTGCTATGTTCAGTCGAAGAGGCCTGATCTGTGCTATGTTCAGTCGAAGAGGCCTGATCTGTGCTATGTTCAGTCGAAGAGGCCTGATCTGTGCTATGTTCAGTCGAAGAGGCCTGATCTGTGCTATGTTCAGTCGAAGAGGCCTGATCTGTGCTATGTTCAGTCGAAGAGGCCTGATCTGTGCTATGTTCAGTCGAAGAGGCCTGATCTGTGCTATGTTCAGTCGAAGAGGCCTGATCTGTGCTATGTTCAGTCGAAGAGGCCTGATCTGTGCTATGTTCAGTCGAAGAGGCCTGATCTGTGCTATGTTCAGTCGAAGAGGCCTGATCTGTGCTATGTTCAGTTGAAGAGGCCTGATGTGTGTTATGTTCAGACATAGAGGCCTGATGTGTGCTGTGTTCAGACGAAGAGGCCTGATCTGTGCTGTCTTCAGATGAAGAGGCCTGATGTGTGCTATGTTCAGACAAAGAGGCCTGATGTGTGCTGTGTTCAGAAGAAGAGGCCTGATGTGTGCTATGTTCAGTCGAAGAGACCTGATCTGTGCTATGTTCAGTTGAAGAGGCCTGATGTGTGTTATGTTCAGACATAGAGGCCTGATGTGTGCTGTGTTCAGACGAAGAGGCCTGATGTGTGTTATGTTCAGACATAGAGGCCTGATGTGTGCTGTCTTCAGATGAAGAGGCCTGATGTGTGTTATGTTCAGACATAGAGGCCTGATGTGTGCTGTCTTCAGATGAAGAGGCCTGATGTGTGCTATGTTCAGACAAAGAGGCCTGATGTGTGCTGTGTTCAGACGAAGAGGCCTGATGTGTGCTGTCTTCAGACGAAGAGGCCTGATGTGTGCTGTCTTCAGTTGAAGAGGGCTGATGTGTGTTATGTTCAGACAAAGAGGCCTGATGTGTGCTGTGTTCAGACGAAGAGGCCTGATGTGTGCTGTGTTTAGACAAAGAGGCCTGATGTGTGCTATGTTCAGACAAAGAGGCCTGATGTGTGCTGTGTTCAGAAGAAGAGGCCTGATGTGTGCTATGTTCAGAAGAAGAGGCCTGATGTGTGTTATGTTCAGACGAAGAGGCCTGATGTGTGCTGTCTTCAGATGAAGAGGACTGATGTGTGTTATGTTCAGACGAAGAGGCCTGATGTGTGTTATGTTCAGACGAAGAGGCCTGATGTGTGCTGTGTTCAGACGAAGAGGCCTGATGTGTGCTATGTTCAGACAAAGAGGCCTGATGTGTGCTGTGTTCAGAAGAAGAGGCCTGATGTGTGTTATTTTCAGACGAAGAGGCCTGATGTGTGTTATGTTCAGATGAAGAGGCCTGATCTGTGCTGTGTTCAGAAGAAGAGGCCTGATGTGTGCTATTTTCAGACGAAGAGGCCTGATCTGTGCTATGTTCAGTCGAAGAGGACTGATGTGTGCTTTGTTCAAGTTTTTCTTGAGAATGTTTATTAGATATGTCATATCCGAGTTTATCACAGTTGCCATGCCATTCACAATAAGCACAGTTGACATAATAAACATTTGTTTCACTAAGCCATATAATTTTTTACAAACATTAATCTATTGTACGAGGGTCAATCCAGAAAGTAATGTTGCCGGGGCTCCTCGGCAGGGGGAAATTTTTTGTTTCAAATTTGGCGCATCTGTCATGTAGGGGGGATCTTAATGGTCATTTTGTTTGGTCCCACGTGTTTGTCGGCCATTTTTTTCAGTCACAATAAATTCTTCCGATGGAGAGGTCGTCGCACGTTCCCACCACCTCCTGTCCGTGCGAGATCCGCGCAGTCATCCGTTTTTTGACCTTGCAGAACAATACCGCTGCGAATATCCATCGGAAGTTCGTGGAAGTTTATGGTAGTGATGTGATGAGTCGACAAATGTCACGAAGTGGGTTAGTTTGTTCAGAGAAGGCCGTACTAATACTCATGACGAGGCAAGGAGTGGGAGAACAATCAGTGATTTCTAACGAACTTGTGCGAAAAATTGAAGAACAAGTGCGAAATGACTGCCGTGTGACACTTGATGACCTTCACGAAAAATTTCCTGACATTCTCGAAGTCTCCTTGATGATATTGTGTCGGAAAGACTTTGTTACAAGAGGTTGTGTGCGAGATCGGTGCCCAGAATACTCACACCGGAGCACTGTCAAAATCGCGTGACCGCCATGTGTGAATATTTGGATCATTTTTCACAGGAGGGAGAAGCTTTTCTGGACTCTATCGTGACATGGGATGAGATGTGGGTGTGTCAATACACCCTAGAGTCCAAAAAACAATCACTTCAGTGGCGTCATTCATCTTCCCCAGCCACCAAAAAGTTCAAGACAACCCATTCAGCCGGAAAAGTCATGGGAAAAGTCATGGCATCTGTTTTTTGGGAGCATAAGGGGGTCCTTTTGGTGGATTTTATTCCCAAAGGGACTACTATTAATGCAGAGGCTTACTGCAATATCCTAAAAAAACCTCAGAAGGGGAATGCTGACCCGGGGAGACAGCCTCCTGCATGACAATGCCAGGCCCCACACCACGCGAGTTTCACAGGAACTTCTGACATCGTTTGGATGGGATATTGTCACCCACCCCCCTTCTCATCTGACTTGGCGCCTTCAGACTATCACCTTTTTACTAAACTAAAGAAGTTTTTGGGTGGGAAACATTTTTCCAACAATCAGGAGGTCGAGGAAGCTATGAAGAAGTGGCTGAAAGAGTTGGCGGCAGATGTCTATGACACTGGCATACAAAAGATGGTGGCCCGACTACAGAAATGTCTCGATCTCAATGGCGATTACGTTGAAAAATAGTTTAATATATTTGTGAAGTATCCTGTGAATTTCAATTAAATACAAGCAATTTTCGATCCTAAATAAATGTTGTAACCTTACTTTCTGGATGACCCTCGTACAATGTACAAACCCTAATAGGTCAACTAAATACAACAATTTCCTAGCTACACAATTATTACAATACGCATGTTATGAGTTTAAATAAACTGTGCACACATCAACATGTAATTATGCCGCGATATAAGGGTGAATGAATTCAAACTAAAACAAAGCATCGCTCACCCTTCCCTCCCCTGCCTGCCCTTCATAGCTACCAAACACCCACGATAGGGTAGGTGACTGATGACTCATCACTCAATCCCACCTTTAGCCAAGTTGAGTTATTATATTTTTCCTTTGCCCCTTATCTCAACCTCTGACTTCCTATCTAGAATTCTGACACATTATCTTAGCCCCTAAACACTGCAATTTTTTGTGCTTACACCAACAATGCCTCACTATAGCACATACTGATAATATGGGTGTTGAGTGTCATACAAATGAAACTACCATATCAGAACCCGAATGTACTAAGAACGTCAACAAAATTGTTGGACTTTTCCCTGCCTCAGATTTCCCCAGGACTGCATTAATTTCCCCCGAGCCTCGTGCTCGCGCTTGGACATATTTCGCACCCCTGATTTTTCATAAATTTGCAGTACAAGTGGGTTTACATAAATTAACCTACCAGCTGTTATATCTAATCTACTCCAACTGTCATTTTTGTTTGCGAAAAACAACTCAAATTCGTTTTCTTGCTCCAAGTTGGTCATAACCACTTGGTTGATAAAACTCGATAGGAAGACGTAGCCAAGACAATCACAATAACTCACCTCTTATGGCTTTTATGAAGAAAAGAGGAAAACAGCTCACAATGCTGAATCTGAGAGCTGAGAAGTGAGGTATCGAGCTTGGTGGGCAATATGATGACAAAACCTGCCATGTTTTACCAGGTTACAAATATTGTAATAATATATTAAATAAAGGAGGATAGAAGGTCAAGAACTGCACACTTACCAGAAAACTGTAGGCCTCAAAGTTCACAATTTAATTTTTAACTGTGAACTTCGAGGCCTACAGTTTTCTGGCAAGTGTGTAGGCCTTGACTGTCTACTTTCCTTTCAATGTTTAGTTAATGGGTTTGGCGCCTTTTTTCCTTTGTTTGGATATTATAATATGTGAGAGAATTTAACTAAATGTGATTACATTTCAACCATCCATAGCTAAAGTAAGTAAAACATTGTATCATGCAACAGTGAGGTCGAAAAAAGAACCTTGAGGTGGGAGGAAGGGGAACAAGTGTTGAGGGCAGTATTTTTGCAGTTTTTGTAACAAGTTTTGTTTTAGTTTAATTCTAAACACATACTAATTGCAACAGTTCTATAGCATTCTGTATAGTGACAAGAACTTTTTCTCTTTATTTATAAAGCTTGTCATCAAATTACACCAGGTTCATGATAATTATTCAAGATTTGTTGCGATTACTATTACTATGTGTAAAAATAAAGATGGGTCAGATACCATATTTCTTGAATATGAATCATAAATTTTCTTCCGAATCTTGAATTCAAATTCGAATCCTCAAATTCCTAAAACTGTTCAATTTGAGTTAAGATGAAAATTTAATGTCATTGACAAATTATATTTTGCTTGACATATCTATTTCATCATAAACAAAAGAGAAAACCCTTTTATGTAAAAAACCTATATTAGTACAATTTTTTCCTCTCATTATTATTTTTTGCATCACGTCTTACTATCTGTTTGGGTTATACACATATACTAATTACGCTAATGGCTTTAGGGATTAGGAAGGTTATTTAATATGAAGTATGCTCGAATTTAAATGGAAGGAGAGTGGAAAACCCTTTAGGAAAAAAAACCTCTCAGTACACCTGACCGAGATTTGAACCTCTATCTGCCTGTCATCGGCAGTCTAGTTTACTGCAAAAGTAGTGCTTTAGGTCCCACGGCCACAGAAGCGGGTTATTATTTTGTTACTTTCCCGACTACACAAGTTTATATAATTCCTTATATCAATAATTGCTTTAAATTGTTATTTCAAGTCAAGGTCTTCATAATTGTATTCAAGATACTTTATTGAAATTCTTAAGAATCTTGAATTTCTCGAATACCATACGAGTCAAGAATTTGAGTGTCCCATGTCTAGTAGAAAATTAAACTAAACACAAATACTGAAATACTATTGTATCTATGTTGGAATGAAAAAAAAAAGTTTATAAAAACTGCAAAAATACAAGCCTTAAAATGGTTTCCTTCCTTCATGTCTTAAACGAGGGATGGGACTTTCACCAAATGTAGGTACTGCTGGACATATTCAAGTTGCCACCTTACCATAACAAAGAGCACACCTAGCCCCACAACCTATAAAGCTTTCCTCTTCAAACCACACATAAAACTATTATGGAGACGTTAACTGCCACCATTAACCGTAATCCAATCCAGACACACAATTCACGATGTTTTATACCTGTTCCTATACTTGAAAAGTTCATATCGCCCTGACAGCACTGGTTTGAATCCAGGATGAGGTACATTTCTTGTCTCAGAGTGAAATGCGATTCATGATGTCATACTCATACATATAAGTGCACTTTGTTTTATAGTTTTTCGCATCCAGGAACGGTGAAAACAAACCATACAGAGTTCCAAGTCCAGTTTCAACAAAATGTGCTGGAAATAAAAATGTTAACCATGGATTCTTAAAGAGTACTAAAAGTTAATATGTCATATATCGTATTTATCTGAATCCAAGACAAGGTTTTTCCACAAATCTAAGGCATAAATAGACTATTTGGATACAGCCTAGAGGTCGTCTTAAGATCACAGACTAAAGATTGGGTTAGGTCTACATCAAAAGGCAACATTTTACATATTTAATTAATATAAATACAATAGTGCAAGGCTACATTTTTTTACAGATTTTATGAATTTTCGTGGAATTTAAAGGTATAACACAGATCAAAGGATATTTGGTTATTTTCGCGGATTTTTAGGCTATTTTTTTAGGTCATCATTAAAAATAGCTACCTAGTTGTGGCCCGATACAATACTTGACTCCTCGATACCCATAGTTATTATTATTATTAGCACCGCGTCTTACTACCCGTTCGGGTTATACGCACTTACGCTAATGTGTAATGGTAGGGTGATTGTGAGATGAAATGAAGGACCTACAGTTTAACGTGGAATCCGAACCACGGTGGAGGCCTGGCACTCCTCGCATACACAAGATGTCTTGTCAGAGGTGAAGGAAGGGTTTGGTAATCAGATAAATCTTTGCCGGGACCGGGGATCGAACCCCGGCCGCCAGCATAGAAGTCTGACACCTTACCCCCAGACCGCCAGGTCACCGATACCCATAGTATCGACTGGTATTGCCATAATTGATACTATACACTAAAAATCTAGATACCACTATTTAGTATTCAAAACGATTAACTCCACAAATGGGTTGGGGATAGTGATGGGCATAATCAAATTGAATTTTATTTAGTTGTGCTTTTTTTGAATACTTTTCCAATTACTTCACTACAATATTAAAATTCAGCTATTTACAATAATTATATCGATTTAAAAACAAAAAATTAATTATCTAATCTTTTATATTTAATGCCAGGATCATGATCAACTTAATGTTCACTTAAGGTTAACTTGACTTAAAGGTTCTTCTCGTGTTTTTAAATGGAAGTGATCACTATGCAGTTAACTTAACGCTCACTTGCAGTTAACTTATCGTAATAGATGTCCTGGGAGGTCTTTCACTTTAAGTGAACATTACATGAAGGGTATCACGTGATCTAGCCAGCCAATCATTATGCGAGTGACATCTACAGGGCTATTTAGTAATTCATGTGTTGGTTTTATTACCAAGGTTTACTCTTTAGCTTAAGTTCTAGTGATCAGACATTGAAAGAAAATAATCAAACTAAAAGAGGAAATTCTGAAAATTTAAAAATGATACCTGAACATGGGAATTGAACCAGGGACCTTTGGCTTAGTATGCCAATGCTCTAACCACTGAGCTATCCAGGAATCGTCCTGTGCCAAGGGTCATTCTTCACTCATATGTTAAGGCAGAGCCTATGATGGACGTGTGGAAATTGTCGGTTACAAATGTGTGATTTAAAAAAAAAAATTAAGATTACGAGCTATCAGATAACACAGCCACCTTCGACTCGGTATTTGGCTTATTGTTGCCACGTGTACAATTATTATAATTCTATGGGATTGCATATTTAAGAATCAAATAGCCAAACCTATTATTTATGCATTTAGTGAGGATTACTCAATCTAAATATATTATTCTGAAAATTAAAATAATAAAAAAATCACACATTTGTAACCAAAGATTTTCGCACGTCCATCATAGACTCCGCCTTAAAATATGAGTGAAGAATGACCCTAGGCATGGGACGATTCCCAGATAGCTCAGTAGTTATAGAGCATTGGCGTACTAAGCCAAAGGTCCCAAGTTCGATTCCCGTGTCCAGGTGTTATTTTTCAATTTTCAGAATATGATATCTAGATGGAATAATCCTAACTAAATGCATAAATAATAGCTTTGGCTATTTGATTCTAAAATAGGAAAGCTAAATTTATCAAAAAAGTTTAATAATAAATATTTTTTATATTAATTGAAAATTGTAAACATCCCCAGATCATTACTTTCTTTACAAATGGTATAAATTACAGATAAAAAATATAGTTACTCTAGAATGCAGATGTTTGGCTCAAGTTGTTATGTTAAGTTACGTGAATCGTGATCACACATCTGTTTTCTTATGTTAAGTGAACCTTAAGTGAACCTTAAGTGAACATTATGTTTAAGTTAAAGTTAAGTTGATTGTGATCTCGGCATGATTCTTAAAACTTTGCTTACCTAGTGCTTGTCAAGACGTGATGATAAAACTCAAATCGATTCTAAACAAACAATTGATCATACATAGAATTGACTCGACAATTTTAGTGATGCCAAATTTTAGTTTTATTTCGTGAAACTCCTCAAAATATAAAACTTTTGAATAATATAAAGTAAATTATTATTTTTGATTCCAAGATGTTCCTAGATGATCGGTTTCGAAATAAGAATAAAGGTCTTTGTTTAATTATTGCTAATTTTTTATGCTTGGCTGTCATGGCTGCTAACATTTATGATAGTTAACATCAGACGTGTTTATCGGTCAAATTTTTTGTAACATGAGAATGTGTTTTATATTCTCCTTATAAAAGCAACAGTTTGTTGTATGTTTATCCGTTGATTTCTTCCTATATCTCTTTACTTTTTATTATTTTATTTTCTGTAAATTATTGTGAAAATTAAAGTTTTAAGTTTTAGAAGCTAGCGTCCAATGTTCATATTTAGGGGGAGTAGGGTATGTATGAAACTCAAATTTTTATTAACGATTATCATTTGTCATGATAAAAATTAACTTCTCATTGTTTTTATGAAACTTTTTTTCAAATTTAACCTTCTTTTACAAAATCAATATTTGCAAAAAAACAAAACAAAAAAAGAAATTATTTAGCAATTATACAACCCAATTTAGATTTTAAGTCAACATTGGTGTTTTGTTTTGTAAATAAAAAACTTTTGTTAGCATTACAAAATGAGTCTACCATATAATTATTATTTTATTCATTCATGATAAAATAAATACCACTTTTAAAAAATCTATCCAGATCCACCGAAAAACTGGAGGTTGTCTTGGATTGGGGTAAATATGTTAGTTTGGTATGCTTTTTTTTAAACTTGAACCAGGATTCAAGAAAAGAAATAATGAAAGTTTAACAGGGTGAAGGAGGGAAGGTGAGTCCCTGTATATTTATAATTGACAAAGAATTAGGAAGGAAGACTTTAAGAGGAAGTGTGGCTAAATTTATGTGGAAAGAGCATGAGAAACTTTTCTTGGGAAAACCCCCCTCAGTATACCCAACAAGGATTTGTACCCCAAACTCTTAGTCATCATTAATCTATTCTTTAGTGAAAGTGACGGCTCAGACCACGCAATCACCAATGGGGGTCAATTCAAGCTGATTTATCTTGAAATGACATTCCTGCCCCTCCCTGCCCAATTGAATGTTTTTTAAAATTTGCAGAAAGCAATGTGTGTGACAGAGAATTGGTCCAACTTACCTCCAGCACGAGATACGCGGCCATGTCCTGCCTTTGACTGGGGGACATGGCACTGAAGGTGACCTTGACGGCTTGCAAAAACCTGTGCAGCTGACTCATGAAGATTGGCAGGCGAGACTTGGCGTAGTGGACTATCTCATGGCGCTCTTTCCGGGACAGCTCAGGTTTGTGTTTGCAATACAAGTCGCACAATTCCAGCAATTTCACAAATGCTAAAGGAATAAAAGGAAAACTCACTTTATCAGCAGTAATAGAGAAAAGTGCAGGGAAATACTCATAAAAGTGCATTCAGCATGTCATAACTTGTCATTATTATTAGCAGCCCATATTACCACTCGTTCGGGTTACACACATATAAATACTACTTACGCTAATGTGTTAGAGATGAGGAATATTGAATTTAGATAAAGAATACCCACATATGCATTGAGATATAGTGGAAAAACATAGATGAAAAATCACCCTCAGTACACCCCAATCTCTCCGTTATTGGTAGTACAGTTTATTGCAAGCATGTCACCTTTAACAATTTGACAACTGAAGTGGGTACAGTTATATAAAATAAAGCACCAACACATACTTACAAACACTTCAATATTACAATGCCACATTGCATCTTCCTACGGAGGTGGGAGTCTGGACAAAAAGTTGGTGTTTATAAATATGTGTTAAAGAGTTTATGATAATTGTATTATTATTAGCACCGCGTCTTACTACCCGTTCGATATAATAATTGTAATTGTGGTTAGTTTCTTACACTTATATCATATTAATCTAATAACATATTACATGTGTAATTCAAATTATAGATAGATGTGTTGCTATAAAATAGTATCGTAGCATTAATACAGTTTTTAGTAATTCTATTAAGTTTTTTTAAAAATTACGATTGAGCGACATTCATACTTTTCATGTACAATTATTGTCTGGCAACCACCAACTGAATAACCTTGGAGTTGTGTCAACAGATTTTGATAAATACAAATTTATAGTAAAATTTTCAAGCCATGTTAAATAATGATATCAGAGAAAGCAAGAATGAGATGGCGTGATCATGTAGTGAAGATGGAAAAGAAGAGAATACAACAAAGAATGGAGGAGATGAAGTATCAGAAAAAATACAAGGGACGTCGAGAAAGAAACGGGAAGAGCCGATAAGAGAAAGTGTGCTAGTGAGAGGAGAAGAATGGTAGAATGATAGCGAAAGAGGAAGGCATTTTACTAAACTGACTTGGCCACAGGCTGAAAATAGTCGATGATGATGATGATGATGTGTATTGGAGGAAAGTTTCCAAATAGTCAAAGGCTTAAATTCTGGTGTTTTTGCAAGTTACTAAAACTCAGCACAGAGTAAAACTAGTTAAAAATTGGAATCATTAGCACAGTATTTCTCAACTTATTTCCTGTATTGATGCTCTTTAAGAGTCAGTCAGTCAGCTCCATGTTCGATTCCCAGAATGGTCAAATAATTTATCATTGGTGAAATTGAGGTGTCCCCTTTCACAGCGATATATTAACAGCCAAGGGACTGTATGCTGTGTCTATTCTAGAATTATGTTTGTGAGTCATGCCGTGATATGATCAGTCAATTCAGAAAGAGCAAATTAAATACCTCCCAATTTTTATTTTTTTAACTCTCTTGAATACCAAAATTCCTGGTATTTTTCCACTAGTGTTTTACTTCTCATCGGATGACTTTAGTTGTGTAATGATTTGAAGGGAGTGGGGGTACATTTTGTCCAACTTACCAACTGCGGCTTCCCTGACCGATTGTTTCACTACGTAGCACAACTTAGCCGGGTTGGAGCTTAGCGGCTCCACCAGGTGGTCACTGGTGCTCGTCTTACTGCTGAAGTTACCGATGATCTGGTGGGCACAGGCGTGCATGTCCGACACCAGTTTCACGATCTCTGTCACAGATAAAACACTTTCATTATAAGCAAATTAGTGTTATGTGGTCTAACTTTACACCAACTTCAATATACTCTGTTTTAAGTGTTTATTAGTGTCTAATACTTTTATTGAACAGTTTATACTCCAGTATCACTCATCAGGTAAGTGCGGACTATTCATCATTGTATAAAACACATTATTTAAATTATAATTAGGTCACTTTGTTAAAGATGCGTGTTAAAAGAGCGACCTACTCACATTGTTAAAGACCCATGTTAAAAGAAGAGTGACCTATTCATAATAAAAAGGCACGTTAACCTCTTGATGTACTATGATGAGTAGGCCTGAGTTACAGGTGTTACTACCATTGACGGCAGGAAGGTTATATATAGAACCTGGAGGTTTTTTTACTAACTTGNTTACTAACTTGCCCCCCCCCCCCTCCCCCACCATGAATATCAGGTTTTACTTCCACAGATGACATATTAGCGGTATGAATAGAACTTGCAGTTTTATTCGTTATATTTCAACCAAAACTTCCACGTAGGTATTTTTTACGAATGGGTGTTACTCAATTATTAGTAGGCCTATAGTCAATCTATGAAATGGTGTCAATTAGTAGACAGAAAGTTTCTTGGCCTAAAAATGGCTAAATAATGAAGAAATTACACAGATACTTTGTGATTCTGACAATGAAAATGATTCAGTAGATACTATTGATAGTGAGTATGTAGATTTTTCTGATGATTATGATAGTGAAAGTGTAGAACTGGATGTGTCAGCGATAATAACATAGATAGGTCTTCTGAAAGTGATAGCTCGTTTGGCAGTAGTGATTCAGACAATCAAACAAATATAATACGAGTGAAAAACAAAAGCATATAAATATGACAAATGAGGCTTGGCATGGTCTTCTGGCAATAATAATCTGCTTATTTATTCATCTGTCAATAAGTGTGGTGTAACAGATACTAAGGGAGTGAAATAGAGTGATAAAGGAGAGAAAGAGAGATAAATAAAGGCTCAAGGGAAGTGCTAGGAGAGAGGGGCGATCGTGGAGGTAGATTCAGGGGAAATGGCAGGGAGAAAGAGGTAAAAGAGAGTGAGGAAGAATGTAAATGGGAGTGAGGAGAAAAAAGGATGGTTTAGCATGACATAAAAATGCTGTTTAGAGCAGTGAAATTGCAAATACATTATATAAAGAGGTTATATCAGTTAAGCTAAACTTGTGCATAAAGTATTTTGACGTGAATTTAAATGGTAGTCCTGGTTAAATGGCAGGCAAGGGACTAAAAGAGTGACCTACTCGTGTTAGGCTACGGCCACGCTTGTGACCTGAACGCTGCGACCAGGTTGCGTGGAATGATTTTTGTAACTACCGGCCATGCTTGTGACCTGGTCGCCGCGTTTTATGACCAGTGATCATGGCACCAAGGCGTGAAGATGTGTCATTAGTCATAGTAGTATATAGTTATATGAAGAAGAAACATAAATATAGATAATACGATATCCCCCCCCCATTAATATGCAGATACGTACTTATGGACAGACTTGTAAAAAAACCTGAGAGCACACCCCTATTTAATTATAATGTTTTCGGTGTCACATATAGAAAGCAATTTATCGCTATGTTCACGGTATTTAAAAAAATATTATTTACAAAGTGTAATTAATTACTATGATTGGAAACAACCTTTGCACTCCAAGCCCTTGCCGAGCATTTCAATCCATTTTTAGTTTGTATACTGTATATGGTCTGAGTTTATTATTTTATTTATGCTGATTAAAGACGTTCTTACCTTGTTCATTTCTTTCTTCATTGTTTAATTCATCCCAACCCTACAATGTTGCAACTGCAACCTCTATCCAGAGATTGGATTTAACATCTCGGTTTGCGTAGTTTAGATGTTTCAGATTCCACAGTGGTGATCTTGCATTTACCTCATTTATAAATAAATAGCTCAGTATCAAACATTACTGAGTACCGTACTCTACCGAGTGTCAAACTCCAGACGGGTGGGAAATACTGGTCGTTTTGCAAGATGGTTGGTGAAAATACTTAGGGGAGGAATGATAGTGTGGTTCCGAGCATCTTATCGGTCGACATTTTAACCTAGGATGACACAAGCAACCCACAAAAGTGTCCAGTGTTCTCACGACAGGCTGCGGCACAAACGCAAGTGTGGCCACCTCCATAAGAATGTAATACACTACTGCGTCCTGGTTGCGGCGACCAGGTCACAAGTGTTGCCGTAACCTAAGAGACCCATGTTAAAAGAATAACCTACTCACATTATTAAGGAGCCATGTTAAAAGAGTGACCTACTCACATTAGTAAAACCCATGTTAAAAGAATGACCTACTCACATTATTAAAACCCATGTTAGAAGAGTGCCCTACTCCCATTATTAAAACCCATGTTAAAAGAGTGACCTACTCACATTAGTAAAACCCATGTTAAAAGAATGACCTACTCACATTATTAAAACCCATGTTAAAAGAATAACCTACACACATTATTAAGGAGTCATGTTAAAAGACTGACCTACTCACATTATTAAAACCCATGTTAAAAGAGTGACCTACTCACATTAGTAAAACCCATGTTAAAAGAATGACCTACTCACATTATTAAAACCCGTGTTAAAAGAATGACCTACTCACATTATTAAAACCCATGTTAAAAGAATAACCTACACACATTATTAAGGAGTCATGTTAAAAGACTGACCTACTCACATTATTAAGGAGCCATGTTAAAAGAATGACCTACTCATATTATTAAAACCCATGTTAAAAGAATAACCTACACACATTATTAAGGAGCCATGTTAAAAGAGTGACCTACTCCCATTATTAAAACCCATGTTAAAAGAGTGACCTACTCACGTTGTTTAAGGGCCATGTTAAAAGAGTGACCTACTCATGTTGTTTAAGGGCCATGTTAAAAGAGTGAGATACATTATTAAAACCCATGTTAAAAGAGTGACCTACTCACCTTATTAAAACCCATGTTAAAAGAGTGACCTACTCACCTTATTAAAACCCATGTTAAAAGAATGACCTACTCCCATTATCAAAATCCATGTTAAAAGAATGACCTACTCCCATTATTAAAACCCATGTTAAAAGAATAACCTACTCACATTATTAAAACCCATGTTAAAAGAATGACCTACTCCCATTATTAAAACCCATGTTAAAAGAGTGACCTACTCACGTTGTTTAAGGGCCATGTTATTGAGATACTGGTCACACATATTGACTAATTTCTCCAAACCGAGGAGAGACTGTGCCACGGTACGACACTGGCGTGCCGTGTCTTCATCCAAATTTGCTGGCAGACTCTCAGAATAGATGAAGTGAAGAACTGTCCCCAAGACATCTTCAGGGAGCCCTGATAATGGGGGAGGCTGCTCCGCCCAATCGATACTCGGAGCTCCAAGCTTCAGTATGCAGGTGTGCACAGCAAACTGATCGAGAATAAAACAACACGGGTGTATGAAAACATGGCTTCCAGTTTTCTTCTAAGTCTATCTTCTATTAGCGTAGCATGTGTGATAGTAATACAAGTTATAGCTATGGATCGTAATGTAAATATCATCACATGAATTAACCAAAAAGTAAACCAAAGTGTCCTCCATTTAATTTTCAACACATGGCTCTAGTTTGCAGTAGCCGATAAGGGTAATGCTGTGTAAAGTGACCCAATAATTTAACACTTTTGATCCTATGATGAAACTTTACAATAATGATGTGAAAATATAAAAGTTCAAGATGTGATTCTTCTTTTTAAATTTGAAAACTAGTTTTTGAGAAATTATAGGTCAAATATTTTTTATAGCATGTGTCATATGAAAGCTTTTAAAAAAGCTATAAAACTTTTTCCCTAGCTTTCGATCTCATTTCTAGCTTGAGTAATCATTTATTTTGTAAATGTGTGTTACTGTCAAATCACATTTTTTTTTAGATATCAGAGAGTCGTAATTTAAAAAAATTGCAGATAAAAGTTTGTTTGAATAGCAAAACTTTCATTTCCTGGAATTTGAGAACTAAGAATGGAAGGCATTGAGCAATCAAGTTTGGCATTCCTTAAAGAAACAATATCCAAGTTTGATAAAACTGTTGTCGGTATAAAATAGGCAAGCTTTGTTTAGTCTTATGTTGTGCATTAGGTCTAGTGACAACAAACACTATCAGCAACTTTAATTAACTTGGCCTTTGGCTAAAGTCAAAATAGTGATGAACATTACTTGAAACAAGCGACAAATGACAGTGTAATGCGCCCAGTGAATTAAACTGTTAACAGGCCACTATTGTCATATTGTATGGGGTGGAGGGAGCGTTTTATAAGCTGTGTCACTGCTGGGGGTGGAGGGAGCATCTTAAAGGCTGTGTCACTGCTGGAGGTGGAGGGAGAGTCTTATAGGCCGTGTCACTGCTCGAGGTGGAGGGAGCGTTTTATAGGCTGTGTCACTGCTGGGGGTGGAGGGAGCATCTTAAGGGCTGTGTCACTGCTGGGGGTGAAGGGAGAGTCTTATAGGCCGTGTCACTGCTGGGGGTGAAGGGAGAGTCTTATAGGCCGTGTCACTGCTCGAGGTGGAGGGAGCGTTTTATAGGCTGTGTCACTGATGGGGGTGGATGGAGCATCTTAAAGGCTGTGTCACTGCTGAGGGTGGATGGAGCATCTTAAAGGCTGTGTCACTGCTGAGGGTGGATGAAGTGTCTTATAAGCTGTGCCACTGCTGGAGGTGGAGGAAGTGTCTTATAAGCTGTGCCACTGCTGGAGGTGGAGGAAGTGTCTTATAAGATGTGTCACTGCTGGAGGTGGAGGAAGAGTCTTATAAGATGTGTCACTGCTGGGGGTGGAGGAAGCGTCTTATAGGATGTGTCACTACTGGAGGTGGAGGGAGCATCTAATAGGATGTGTCACTGCTGGAGGTGGAGGGAGAATCTTAAGGGCTGTGTCACTGCTGGGGGTGGAGGAAGCGTCTTATAGGCTGTGTCACTGCTGGGGGTGGAGGAAACGTCTTATAGGCTGTGTCAATGCTGTGGGTGGAGGAAGCGTATTATAGGATGTGTCACTGCTGGAGGTGGAGGGAGCATCTAATAGTATGTGTCACTGCTGGAGGTGGAGGGAGAATCTTAAGGGCTGTGTCACTGCTGGGGGTGGAGGGAGCGTATTATAAGCTGTGTCACTGCTGGAGGTGGAGGAAGCGTCTTATAGGCTGTCATTGCTGGAGATGGAGGAAGCGTCTTATAGGCTGTGTCACTGCTGGGGATGGAGGAAGCGTCTTATAGGTTGTGTCACTGCTGGAGGTGGAGGGAGAATCTTAAGGGCTGTGTCACTGTTGGGGGTGGAGGGAGCATATTATAAGCTGTGTCATTGCTGGGGTGGAGGGAACATCTTATAGGCTGTGTCACTGCTAGGGGTAGAGGAGTGTATTATAGGCTGTGTCACTGCTGGGGGTGGAGGAAGCGTCATATAGGATGTGTCACTGCTGGAGGTGGAGGGAGAATCTTAAGGGCTGTGTCACTGCTGGAGGTGGAGGAAGCGTCTTATAGGATGTGTCACTGCTGGAGGTGGAGGGAGCATCAAATAGGATGTGTCACTGTTGGAGGTGAAGGGAGCATCTTAAAGGCTGTGTCACTGCTGGGGGTGGAGGAAGCGTCTTATAGGCTGTGTCACTGCTGGGGGTGGAGGAAGCGTCTTATAGGCTGTGTCACTGCTGGGGGTGGAGGAAGCATCTTATAGGCTGTGTCACTGCTGGGGGTGGAGGAAGCGTCTTATAGGCTGTGTCACTGCTGGGGGTGGAGGGAGCGTCTTATAGGCTGTGTCACTGCTGGGGGTGGAGGGAGCGTATTATAAGCTGTGTCACTGCTGGGGGTGGAGGAAGCGTCTTATAGGCTGTGTCACTGCTGGGGGTGGAGGAAGCGTCTTATAGGTTGTGTCACTGCTGGAGGTGGAGGGAGAATCTTAAGGGCTGTGTCACTGTTGGGGGTGGAGGGAGCATATTATAAGCTGTGTCATTGCTGGGGTGGAGGGAACATCTTATAGGCTGTGTCACTGCTAGGGGTAGAGGAGTGTATTATAGGCTGTGTCACTGCTGGGGGTGGAGGAAGCGTCATATAGGATGTGTCACTGCTGGAGGTGGAGGGAGAATCTTAAGGGCTGTGTCACTGCTGGAGGTGGAGGAAGCGTCTTATAGGATGTGTCACTGCTGGAGGTGGAGGGAGCATCAAATAGGATGTGTCACTGTTGGAGGTGAAGGGAGCATCTTAAGGGCTGTGTCACTGCTGGGGGTGGAGGAAGCGTCTTATAGGCTGTGTCACTGCTGGGGGTGGAGGGAGCGTCTTATAGGCTGTGTCACTGCTGGAGGTGGAGGGAGTATCTTATAAGATTTGTCACTGCTGGAGGTGGAGGGAGCATCTAATAGGATGTGTAACTGCTGGAGGTGGAGGGAGAATCTTAAGGGCTGTGTCACTGCTGGAGGTGGAGGGAGAATCTTAAGGGCTGTGTCACTGCTTGGGGTGGAGGAAACGTATTATAGGCTGTCATTGCTGGAGATGGAGGAAGCGTCTTATAGGCTGTGTCACTGCTGGGAGTGGAGGAAGCGTCTTATAGGCTGTGTCACTGCTGGGGGTGGAGGGATCATCTTATAGGCTGTGTCACTGCTGGGGGTGGAGGAAGCGTATTATAGGCTGTGTCACTGCTCAGGATGGAGGGAGCATATTATAAGCTGTGTCACTCCTGGTGGTGGAGGGAGCATCTTATAGGCTGTTTCACTGCTGGCGGTGAAGGAAGCATCTTATAGGCTGTGTCACTGCTGGAGGTGGAGGGAGCATCTTATAGGCTGTGTCACTGCTGGGGGTGGAGGGAGCATCTTATAGGCTGTGTCACTGCTAGGGGTAGAGGAGCGTATTATAGGCTGTGTCACTGCTGGGGGTGGAGGAAGCGTCTTATAGGCTGTGTCACTGATGGAGGTGGAGGCAGCATCTTATAGTCTGTGTCACTGCTGGGGGTGGAGGAAGCGTATTATAGCTGTGCCACTGCTGGATGTGGAGGGAGCATCTTAAGTGCTGTGTCACTGCTGGGGATGGAGGGAGTGTCTTATAAGCTGTGCCACTGCTGGGGGTGGAGGAAGCGTCTTATAGGCTGTGTCACTGTGGGAGGTGGAGGGAGCGTATTATAAGCTGTGTCGCTGCTTGAATACTCCGGGGTTAATTTGAAGAGCTACAGATACTATCATACTGGAACTTCACAGATCTATGTGTGGTGGAATGAACTGTACTCGTATTATCTTGTAGCTTCATAGGAATTTACCCAGGTGTTACCAAACACCTGAGCTCAGTCAGTAGCTTGTCTGCCTACCAAACTAAGGGTCCTGGGTTCAATTCCTGATATGACCAAAAAATGTATCATTGGTGAAATGTGAGTTTCTCCTTTGAAATTGATGAATTAATAGCTGTAGGCTGGTTTTTATGTATGTTCTAGATTTAAATCAGTTTATGAGTTGTGTACTAATATAATCAGTCAGAAAGTGCACATTAAATACCTTAGATAAAATAAATAAATTGTGTGTACAGCCAGATGTAATAACGTTTCCCGACCAACTCAGTCTCATTTCACGTGTCTGTCTGGCCATGGGCTGTGATTTTTACATAAGCGTTATATGTTGTTCCCCAATAAGCAAGATTTATCACTTGTCTGGCAGTTAGCTTAAGGTAAGAGGGTGTTAAGAGGTGGGTTATAATAATATCCTGAAACAAAAATGGGGCACCAATAACGGTTTGACTTCCAGTGTAAGTTTTCAAAAATGCAGGTTGTCCTTCCTGGTCAAAAGCCGCAGTAATGTCCTGATCTAAGGACACTATTTTGTGATGTTACATATCCTAATATTCCCCAAACCTCCCCTAGAGCACGGTTTCCCAAACAAAATATTTTTATTCCACCAGCGAAGTTAGTTATGTTGAGGGATGTCTCGGATGAGTCAAGGAGTTGATCAGTGTCCAGCCACATTGGTGATAATTCCGTTCCACATTAGATATGGGAACAGGGAGAGGACTGGTTCCTACAATATGTAGGGAGTGACTATGTGAACACGAGTGTTTATCAATGCAATGGCTGGAAGAACAGAAAAGGTGTGTAATCACAATTTATAGAAAAAGAGATCACACCCTAGTAAAACAGCAACAGTAATAACAGAATAATCCAGCTAGACTCAATAACTACTCCCAACTACAGATGGCCGCTTAACCTTTTTATTCCTTTAATAAATATACTTAACTGTTATCTTTAAAAGTAAATATTTTCACCCGCCCTATGCCAGAGCATTCTAATAAATTACAATCACAAACTACAAAACTAACTAATTCTTGGATTATTTTTAAGGACCAAAGCCTTTTTTCGTTTATTGATGTAGTTGTAATATATATTTGGAAGAAGGTAAAGGTAAGGTGGATAGAAACATATAAAAGGGACAAACACAATATGGCCTTTACAATGAAAAGAAGAACACGGTTCACACTTTACACTGCTGCCAATGGACAAGTAGGTAATGGCTGCCTCTTAAAGAAAATCGATTGCTACCACCCAATCCCCCGAACTAGATTTCATTCTACCAGAACTCATCAAGGAGTAGTGTAAAACAGGCAACACAACTTCCTAAAGGAGGAAACAAAAAAAAGAGGAAAACGAAATGAGTAAAGAATGATATGACATTTAGATAGGAACATGCAAAAGGAACAAATAACATAAAGACACAAGAAATGAACATAGGATGAAAATATACATAATATATATCTCTAAGGAAAACCTATTTTAGGAAGTGGCATTGCGTGTTTCACATTCCCTTTTGACGAGTTCTGATAGAATGAAACCTAGGTCGGGGGATTGGGCAATAACGATCAATTTTCTTCAAGAGGCAGCAGTTACCTCTTTGTCCAGTGGCAGCAATGATATATATATATAAAGCTCTAGGAGTGTAATCCCTGCTTAGAATAAAAGTCCCAGCAGTCATGAAGAAGATTCTCCGTCTTCCCTTCATAAGTTCTCTGGCCAAATAACAAGAAGAAATTAAGTTAAAATTGGCTAACACCTTGTACCTCACCTGGACTACATAATTTGGGGAACAATAGGCTAATAAATAGAAATAAAAACTTGAAAGAGTGGTAGGTTACCAGGGGCTGAAGGCAGTACTGTGATTACTGTAGAGCTAGGCCTTTTGTTGGGATCACAAAGGTTCAGCAGTTTTAAATTGAGCGCGAGTTACCTGCTTGTTGTTGGCAGCAGTGATGGTGAGGTCTGAAAAGTAGCCCTCCTCTAAGGCAGGCAACAGAGAAAAAGTAGAGAGGACGGGCGAATTGAACTCGCCAGAGAAGACTCGCCGACATTGTAAAAGGCACCAGCTCTCGCAAGACAGCAACATCGTGTCTTGATTCTCTGGGTGCTCAGCCTGGACAACACGGGCGACAACTCAAAGGGCTAATGAAGTTAAGATTTAGTGGAAATATACTCACATTTGTTTGGAGGGAAAGTGAGAAACCATTTAAGGAAAAGAAATTTCAATTCTCCTATTAAGGATTTGAACCCTAACCTTTCTGTCAATGGCAAACAAGACTAGCTGGTATAACCTAAATCAATGGATCCTAACTTTTTCTTTACCACAGACCCCCTTCAAATATATTTTGTTGGTGCGGACCACCAAGACTTAACCCAAGATTTAAAACCCTGAAGTTTATCAAAATATTTATTCAAAGTTAATCATGAAGGTTCTTCAAATTTTGAGGGAAGGAATAAATAAGTTAATCTGTTAATGCACACATTCATATTATAATAATTTTACTGTAATGATTACATACAAAATAATAATAATAATAATAATTGTCTTTAATTCTTGCTGGAAAAACTGAAATTATAAGCACATTTCTTCAAGCCTTCGCAAATCCACTGTGATGACATCATGGCCCCCCTAGTGTCCGCAGACCACAGGTTAAGAACCACTGACCTAAATTACACCCCGGGTTAAACGTACTTTTATTAACTAAGATAATGTGTCAGGGATGAAGAAGGTTGAATTTAGAGAAAGTGTACCTCCATTTGTGTGGTGTGAGAGTGGGAAACTACCCTTAGTACACCAGACCTGGAATCTAAGCTTCATCTCCCTGTCATTGGTAGTCAAGTCTATTGTGAGAGTGACACCCTAGACCATTCAACCACTGAAGTGGGCAATATTGATTTTCCAAATTTTTAAGGCTCAATCCAAATAGTCCCAGGATAAAATTCTCCAACAACTATCTCATAAGTTGATTTGTTCCAAAGCTCAATACTTCGTTTCTTTTTTTTAAATCCCTTTAGAGAGCAATATTTAAAAAAAAAATAGTTGCATGATACTTTGAAATGTAAGCCTATACTTTTTAATTTTGCTCGGCTTGATTACGTGAAATCTGACATAAAATATACCACTAAAATAGATGTTTAAACCAATTAAATCATTAGACCTGGATGTATTTAGCTACCCTATAATGGAGTGATTGTGTGAAAAAAACAAACCAAAACAGGGATTCAAACCATGGTTGCAGCACATAACATGCAGACCACTCCAGAGACTATTGCAATGTCATCTGAAAAAAAGGGTGTGCTTGTTCCACTATGGTCTACCCTAGAGAACTCGATAGTTTAATGCCAGTGACGTAGTGCAGAGTGCCCAGGTGGCGGGACTACTTAGTTACAGCAGTACAATAAAAAGAGTGTACTTGTTCCACTATGGTCCATCCTAGAGAACTCGATAGTTTAATGCCAGTGACGTAGTGCAGAGTGCCCAGGTGGTGGGACTACTTAGTTACAGCAGTACACTTTGCGGTACAATGAAAAATATGAGACCTTGGATCGCTCAGGTGGTAGAGTGGCATACAAATAGAACTGAATAACCTGGCTTCAAACACCTGTCAGGGTGTGATATTTTTATATTTAAATAAATAAAACACTACACCAGACTATAACACTAGACCAGGTATGTCAAACTTATTTCATCGTAAGGGCCTTATTAAAGAGTGAAAATAATGGGGGTAAGGAGGACATTAAAAAGAAATCTCCACTGTCATTATCTTAACCCTTTTCCTGGCTCAGGCAATGTGCAGCGTCTGTTTGCCCAAATGTTCCCATGCGTTAACGTGAATCAACATCATTGCATTAAGTTATTATAATGCCATCTATCAATGAACCACTACTTTTAGCCAGTCTGAATACTTTATATTAAAGCTGATAGGAGATGAGAAAAACTCTTTTTTTTAACCTCCATTACTGTTTCCAGCCTGTGGCCTGCCACACTGGCAGATAAAAGTGTACAAGTAGAAAAATAGCTGCCGGCGCTAAGCAGATAGCTGTGCTACATGCACACCAGGGAATGAGTTAAGTAAGGTAAAAAAATGAAACTTAGTATCTTATTATTACAAACATTAAAGTAGGTCCCTAAATAAAACAATAAGATTAACCCTATATCCTTTAAAAATGTTTGAAAGCTTTTTCTTACAGCAACGACGTGAATGTCTGGTTTTAAATCTTGTGGGTCAGTTCACTTGTAATATTGTTGACAAGCGTGTGAGATCTTTCAGCTGTTTGGTTCACTTTCATGTGAAAAAACAACTGTTACCACACACATTTGTTTACCAAACATTGTTATATGTGGTGAACAAATTCAACAGCTTTTGGGAATTGATCTATGTCGAGGAAAAAGTACTGGTACATAAGTTATTTGGTTTACCAACTTCACATGCCAGAATTTTCCAAATTATAAGATATTACCAAATACTGTTTTCCAAAATGTTGTATTTCCTCGATGTTTATAAGTTAAAACGAATATGTTCCCATTGCATGATAGATCATCTGCTTGACATGCCTGCATTAAACAGTGAATGATGAATACTTACCCTGAATTCAATAATGTGTCCCGTGCAACCGGCCCCAAACCTCAGCACCACTCCAGACAGGGAGGATTTGTACACCTCGTATGTCTCGCATTGAAATAAAGGGAACTGTTTGGCCCCTTCTGAGAGAGTCCATGTTACGTCCCCCATGTTGTCTAAGCTGAATCGAGTCCTGCATCGTCCCAGAACAAAATACACACTGTTTAGCTTGAATTCACTACTAACAGCCCTAGTTAGTATTCTACAACAATCGTGAATAAAATAAATTAGTTGAAGAACCAAGTATTTTATATAAAAGAATTTATGTATATTTTAATTGAGAGCTCACCCTTCTATTCCAGACTTCCCAGGGGCGCCTGTTTCCGCCAACGGGATACAGCTGATAATCTAAAATAAGCACAAAGAAAAAATATATTAGGTTAAGTTAGAGTTTAATTGTTATAGAACTATTTGGAAAATAATTTAACCCATCATAATTTTGAAAATAAAATCAATTGGGTTAGAATTAAATTGTTAATAAGAGAATTCATTGTAATACATAATTTTTAATGGAATAATATTGTTTATTTCCAAACCCTATCCTACTACCTATCCCCTTGAGTAGGCCACAACACATTTGTTTTAAATCAGATTATTGTAACCATCTTAAAAACCTAATGACAATAATACGTGAATAGTTGTGACATATATTTGTACATTTTTGCTTAGATTGCGATGTTTTTGTATAGATAATTTAGCCCTAGTTGTAAAAAAAATTATAATGACTATTAAATCTTTTGACTCCAATAACTATATTTGTATCATAAAGTAAAGTGGGAAAACTGAAAGGATAGCCAAACTTGTATTGGTAATATTATAAAGTGAAAGGTGTTGATTTTGATAAGCGTAACTCTTCTTAAAATGTATTGAATAATTTAATTTTTATCTATTTGTCAGTTTGGGGTAGAGTGAAAAAAAAGGTACTCAATACATATGTCAAATAAAATTTAACTAAGGATCAAGTACACATATAATGCAAAATAAATACGTATACAACATTCTAATCCATGCATATGATAAGTATGTATGTTGTGATTAAGAAAAAATGTTATTTTATAATCATGTAAGCTTCATAAAATTAATTTTACTCACTTCCCATGTTCCGATAAATTCGGCCATCACAGATACAGCAATATACCCATAAAGTTTTCTACTCAATAGTAAACACTCACAACACAACCAACTTAAGTATCACTAGTTCATTACTACCAATGCCTACAAAACAATATTAAATTTCACCCAAGGGGAAAAAAAATTAGAGGACTTTTCGTTATCGAAAACTAATGGCCTGTTTGTTTCATTGATTTCTATAATATAAATAGATGGACATCTGTGTCTGAAATTTTCGAGCTGTCGTTTGCATAACATTGTGTAGGAGAGAAGGAAATTTTCGAGTGTATTTTTCTATCTTAAGCCCATCAAAGGCAAAGTGGCATTTACATCGTTCATTAATTTGATTGAATATAACAGATACATCAATGTGTGATTAATTAAATGAAATAAATGAATTAATAAAGCTTTGAAGAGCATAACAAAGTTCGACACTGGTGAGTTTTTTCTTTAACTAAGTTGAAGTAGGCTAATAAATACGATGATTTTTGAAGGAAGCTCGTTTGGAAGGGCTTATCTCGTACCAGAATCCTACACTATAGTAATATTTAGGTAGAATAAAACTTTCCAGAAGGGAATTTCTACTACCTTTCTAAATGGCCGTTTATCCAACCAAAATACTAATATATTATAGTATTCTGGTACTAAATAAAGCCTTACAGATTGGGATTCTTACTAAAATCAAGGTTTAGTAGATACCATAATATGGGATTAATAGGGTCATAGGGGTGAAAAGGGACACAAATAAGAAAAAAATCATCATCAGTTTACTCAATTTAAACAAAGAGAAACTTCTTCTTGTGAAGGGAAATTATGTTTTCTTAAAACATCCCTTCATCTAATAAGCCATAAAGTGAGCAATGACCTTTTGATTTGTTGGCTTGGTAGATCTGTCAATCAGCTGATGCTTTCGCACCATTTTAGGTTATCCATAAAACTTTGTTTGGTGAACGAATCACAGTGGTTGAAATTGTGTTATTTTTGCACCATTTAACTTTCTTGTTTATATTAAGTTATATTACAAGTTGACGACAATATTTTCTAATTGAATCATAAGTTTTTTTAAAAAGAGAAGTGTTAGTCTCTAACCTAAAATCTGGGGTCAATAGGGATAATGGGAAGAAACTACATAAGATACCCTAATTCGAAAATCAATTTACCATTGGACCCTAATGTTGTGGAAAAAGCAATTCAGGCTGTTAAACATGGAATGCCAATACGTGCAGCTTAAAAAAAAAGGTTAAAACATCTAAGTCCGCCTTGCATAGATATGTAGCCAACACAATTAGAGGTGTTATGGCTATAAAGTAAAAAGTTGGGTAAACATGTTTATCTTATAATTTTGAAGATGAAATGGTGCAGTGCATGTTGACGTGTCATTATTGGGGTTACCCGACCAGTACATTCGATATCCGATGTTTTGTGAAATATTACTTGGAAAGAGAGGGCACAAGAATTTCTAAATTCAAAGACAATATGCCAGGTATAGATTAGGCGCTTACATTTCTTTCTAGACAAAAAGCTCGCTTCTCTAAAAGATTGTGTCAGAATTTGAAACGTATCAGATTAAAAGTGTCCCCAACAGTAATTAAGGAGTATTCTAGTGAATTGGAAAAATCTCTTGAAGGTGTTCATCCTGAAGCAATCATAAATTTTGATGAAACGTGTCTTGCTCATAATCCAGGTTGACTCAAGCTGATCTTCAAAAGGGGCTGCAAATACCCTAAAATAGTCATGAATTAAACCAGGTCAAATACATCAGTGATGTTTGCAGCAACTACTAATGGGACACTTTTACCACCCTACGCCATCTATAAAGCTCAGCATCTGTATGACTTGTGGACCGAAGGTGGACCTCGTGGAGCTTGATACAATCGAATCAAATCAGGCTGGGCGCATGGAAGCTGTTTTCTTGATTTGTTTGAGAAAATAATCATACCTTATTGCAAATGTTTAGTGGACAAAAAGGTGGTAATAGGTGACAACCTGAGCTTCCACTTGTCTCCTGCCGTTTTCAAACTGTGCGAAGATAATGAGATTGCTTTAGTCATTTTGACAGCTAATTCAACGCATTTGACCTAACTGCTTGACTTGGCGCTCTTCAGACCCATGAAAAGTGCCTGGTGCCAAGTGATGGAATTGTGGGATATGAAGAAAGGATGTGAAAAACCTTTCGAGAAAAATATGTTTCCAAAGCTGTTGAAACAAGCCCTGGACTCAATGGAGGAGAACATGAAAAGGAACATTATGTCAGGGTTCAACAAAGGAGGGATACATCCACTAAATAAAGAAAGAGTTTTGGAGACACTACGATGAAGAACCTGGAAGAAACGTGGCTGTGAACAGAAGTTTAACAAATTACCTTAAATAAATGCACTACGGCAATGAAGTACGAGGCCGCAAGAAAAAGCTGGTACAGTTGGGAGAAGTGTTTCTGTAGCAGACTTTATCATTTCGGCAGGCGAAAGTAGTTCATCATCTGATGATGAAGAAATAGATCAGGCAGCCAGTCACAAAGAACAGACAATAAAAGAAGGGACCTGTGTGAAAGTGAAATTCTTATACGATCGAGGTGTGGAAAAAATGATCATAGGAAAAGTACTGAGAGTGATAAATCCGGGACAGAAATACTTTGGATCTTTTCTCCGACAATCTGCAAAGATGGCCAACATTTACATATTTCCCAATGTAGCTGATGAGTTTGAGTTTCAGCAGGCACAAGTAATAACAGTTCTGAACCCACAAGATATAAGGAGGGAAATACATCAATTTAGTGACTTGTGATGAGTTTTGGTCCGGTTTATTTTGTAATATGTATTTTTTAAACTTAATTTTAAAAGATTAATAGTGTGTTAACCCCAATATACACTGGTGTACCGTGGCTACAAACTTTAACCACTAGAACTCCACCATCAAGCATACATTGTGCATTTACCCCGTTTAGCTGCAAAACAGGCGCTACGTATGAAGCAAGAAAACACACCAGCCGACAACTCTGATCCCCGCTAACGATAAACAATATCTGAAGCCGGGCCTCGATGTGAAATTGTTTACACAGGCCTAAATTGAAGTAGTGCTTAATGCGCAAGCGCGGCCTTGTGAATGTTGTTGGAGCTGTAGTGCAAAGTGATGAGGTAATCTGAGAACTCATTAGCTGTGAATGACATCGTCCTTATGTCATACTTTCCTTTCGTATTTCCCCCGCTGTTACAATCTGAATATTAGCAAGTGCCTAGCAATGTTCTTTACTCTTTTATGTCAATAGTTCTAAGGACCAAATTAGGATGTAAGTAGTTGTTATGTTGGGGATTCATATAATTTTTCTTTGGTTTTATATAAGTGGCAAGGGTCTGCTTTTAACTATAAATATATAGCCGTCTCATTTTGCATTTCAAGAAGTTAGCTTTGATTTATATTATGTCTTTCGTGCTTGATTATTATGCTTCCTAAGTTGATAATCTGTTGCGGAAATAGTTTTAATAATAACTGTTTATTACTGCTAATTTTGTTGTTTTGAGATTACATTAATAAATGACCTTTGATCCATCCGATCATGTTGGAGTTTGTTGTTATAGTTTTTGTCAAAGGGTTAGGTCTTAACGCACTAGCGTGCCACTTAAATTATTTATAGGTATGAACTTGTTAGTGTTAGTATTGAAGAAAAGGAACAGCCTAGATTACAATAACTCTTTTTCCATAAGCATTTTATTGACGAGTCAGTCGTTAGACATTTGAATTGGATATAACACTTATATATCTTATAGAATTCCTATTATCTTATTGTATATTACGGGCATAATCCTTAGCTTTATTATTGTAAAATGTCTATGTAGTCATTTGATATTTCCACTTGCTCTGAATTTAATAATTTCTAAACTAATTATAATTTTCGTAAATTGGAGAGTTATTCATATTTTGTTTATATGTCAAATATATTGCGTATAAATCGCAGTCTTAATACATCTTAAGTTATTATAAATTTATATTTTTATCTGTCATAAATAAACTAGCCAAGAGGCCTATATTATTACTATTCATGGTTTTGCTTAATGCCAGGGCTTTATTTAACTTGAACACTCATTCTCTGATGTTGTTAAATGGGTATGTCCTCACACCTGGGTTTGGTTAGGTAGGGTAGTGATTATTAAAGTTCCCTGATGATTAACACGTGTATTTCCTTTTGTACGACACTCTCGCTGTGGTGGTATACTGGGGCGTTCCTGGTTAGTTAGAGAAAAGACGCTACCACCACGGGGGAGGGTTGACTGAAATAGGGACATGAAGCTAAAATAAATTGCATGCCCCTATTGGCCCCAACATTGGGGGGAATATAGACACCTCTTAATAAATCTATAAATAAAGTAACAGTAACATAACAATTTTTTTCTTGTAGAAAATATAAACATAAACATTTTGTCACATTTATAAAAAAATATTGGGTTGATATAAACTAATTGGCTTAAGAGGACATAGGTAAAAACTATAACAACTGTCCCTATTCACCACATTTTACGGTGCCATACTTCTTACAAGCCTATAACCTAAATATCATTTGAACGTAAGACTTCTACACAAAGTATGCCATTCAAACACTAAATATAATATGGTTTATGAAACCAATATACAAGTTAATAGCCAACTCTAAATATAAGTGTAGTCTTGGCAGACTGTAAACGACATGGATAATAACTACATATTTAAATATAGTCAAGATTTTATTCGTATTTCTACAGTATTACCTGTAAAACAGAATTTTATATCCTTTAATGTAAATGTTTCTTTAGGAAAGTGTGGTACAATACTTCACTATTTTCAAACAATAACCCTTTTATTCATCAGATACATATTTTTGTATAAGAAAATTAAAGTAAACCGTTAGATCTGTCCCTCCACAAAGAAGCAGACGATAAACTTGAGCGTCACGCTTTGGTTTTTGGCAATGTGTATGTTCATATTTATCCAATATAATATAGAGATCACTGGTGGCGACACATGGTCCATGTTTACTATAGTCTAGTGTTATTATCAGATTTATTAAGAACTTTACCCTAAACCATGGCTAATATAATTAATTATTATATTCATAAAAGAAAACTGATTAATTTTTCAAACGGGACCAGATGGCAAAAAAAAACATGTTTTCAAAACCAATTAAGAAGATGTGATTGATATTTTGGCATTCTTTTATTTTGTCTTTATATTATTTTGTATTACAATTTCGGAAATCTATTCTACTTTATTTGATAAACAATAAATAATGTGACCTGTTATTTAAATAAACATGATCTTAAATTTTAAATGCAACTGAATTGGCATCAAACTTAAAAATAGGGATTTTTCACATTAAATGCTATTTCTACGGCTTCGGACAGAGATGAAAAAAAAATGAAGTTTGGTTTCGACTTCGGCTTCAGCCAAAGAATTGACCTTCGGCCGGACATTGATAATAATACTTTCTAAAAGCCTATAACCTAAGTGATCGTTTGAACGTATAGCAACTACACAAAGTTTGTCATTCAAACACATGTAATCAAGTTTCAAGATACCTTTTTCATTATATTTATCGAACTTTCAATATAGTATGGTTTCTGAAACCAATATACAAGCTAATAACCAACTTTTAATATAAGTGTAGTCTTGGAAGACTGTAAACATCATGGATGATAGCTACATATTTAAATACATTAAAGATTGTGTTCGTATTTGTACAGTATTACCTGTAAAACTGAATCGTATATCCTTTAATGTGAATGATTCTTCATGCAAGTGTGGTATAATAATTCACTATTTTCAAAAAATAACATGGAGGCTTTAGGGGGCGGTAAATTTTTTATAACATAATTTTTATTATAATATTTTGTTTTTAATAATAACGTTTAAAAATTATTGACTAACATTATCGAAATAGTTCAAGTTAAAGCCAGAACGGCCATATTTCTTTTTAGATAGCTGTACTTTGCAATCGTTTTATAACTGACTTTAACCATCAACAATGAACATACTTAATTATCTTTCCAAACCCGTAAGGAGATGCATCACACGATGGTATCAAGTATCTACTTCTATCATAATGCGTCAAAGCTAAGTCTGATGTTAAAATGGATTTTGCTTTAGTGAATGCCCATCCATTGTTTTGAGTCCACTGCCATAATGTATCCTTATCTAGAAGACGTTTCCAAAACAGTAACTTTGTCCATCAGGAATCTCTCATAAAAATTGAGAAGTCCTAAGAAATCTTGAAGTTCTGTTTTGTTCTTAGGTGATGGAGCTTTGTGTATGAATTCAACCTTGTCTTGTAGGAGGCGAATGCCTTGGGCGTCTACCTGAAAACCTAAAAATGACAACACTGGAACTCCACACCTGCACTTGTACTTCCTTAACCACAACCCTGCATAACTCAATATTTTTAGTACTTCCTATACTCTGGAATTATGTTATTCTCTATCATTGCCCGATATAAATATGTCATCCAGGAGTACCGCTGTACCTGTTATACCTGCTAGTGCTGCAATAATTCCAAAAGGCATTCTTGTCACGTTTATAATGCCTTTTAGTGTGTTAACCATCAATATTTTAGAAGATTCTTTAGCTACTTTAACTTGGCCATAAGCATGTGAAAGACCAAGCTTAGAAAACATGGTTCCACCAATTAGTCACGAAAAAGCTTGTTGTGCCTCACTGTTCAGTCGGCCCTTGTATCTTTCCTCCGCACTTGCACAGGCCTCACCACCCACACTCTATACTGCCTGGACCGCTCTACATACCATGTTCTCTAAACCATCCATGATGAGTTCCCCACTGTACTCAGCGCCCATGAGAACTCCTCTTTCTATTGGCTCGCTTTGCGGCCACTATTGTTCACATTTTCCCGCACCCATGGTAAGCTCCCTTTTCTCCCATTGGACAAGGCCAGGTAGCAGTGGAGGGTATTTAACACGGTGGTTCCTCGGTCATAGTCCAGTAAGAAATTGGCTACCCAACCCGGGTGTGCCACCTGTTTGAAGGAGCTATTAAATTGTCTTATGTTACGAAAGAGCAATATTGTTTAACCCCTCTCTCTCTCTCCACCCCCACCCTACCTACCACCACAACTCACATTTCTGGAACATCCTCAAGTTCCACCGCAACAAACGTTGCCGAAACATCCTTCTTTGGCTTTAATCTTCTACTTTTCAAAATTCAGTTTATATCTATCATCAAAGGACTTTTGTAACTATACATTTCGTCAGCCCTTATGGCCAGGTTTTCTTTATAGACGTTTGGTCTCCTCTGGTATTTTGAAATCTTTAATGTGAGGATTATTTATATTTGCCGCCTTGTTTTTGC
>CABFVX010004610.1:12822-52844 GCA_902151425.1 Timema shepardi | reverse complement strand
CTTAACGTGCTCAACTCAGAACCCAATGCTCGTGGGTTCAAACCCGGCCGGGGGCAAAGCATTTTTATTGAGCTATAAGAATCCGTAGCACAACTTACTTCATAGGGAAAGCTAATCCGTCGGTCCCATGTGGATTGTGGGATGTAAAACATATCTGGGTGTTATGTGAAAATACCTTTCCCAGCAAAATTTATAAGCCCTTTTACGCTCGCTCATAAAACTTTAGTATGTAAGGCAACGGAGGACCAACATAATTTATGAATTAACCTAGTTTATGGGATTTTTACCAGATGGTGCAGACAACAGTAACCAGCTGAAGGGTTGAGTGCATACCTAGGTGCGAGTAGATAAAAATCACATTAAACCAACCTTCAGGTTGTTGATTTAAGAAGTATATACACACAAATTATTCAAATTGTAATCCTATAGGATTCAAACATGTATCTGCTAAGATGCCATAAGCTAGTTGATAAAGCCCTTTTGCCCTCAAACTCATGTGAAGTGATTTCCAACATAATGCTCGCGACCCCATTTGGGATCACTGTGTAATTCAGGTGGGGGCCCCAGGACTTTTGGAGGTTATAGCTTTATATTTAGTTTAATTAATATAGAAAGATGAAAAATAAAATAGAAAATATGTAAGAGGTTAAAATGGTAAAGACTGATTAGATTCCTTTTGGTTACACAACTCTGACGTGTTAAGTGTATCAACCTAGTATCTATGTGAGTAGCGTTGTTAGCATAGCACCCAAAATATCCGGTAGAATGGGATCCACTTTAGCAAAACAAAAACCTTAGTCGCATTCGTATAGCTCATCCCTGGGAGAAATGGGCAATCACGTATTTAAAGAGTGCCCACAAGCAATCTATGAAAAGAGATTATAGTGCTAAAAATACCAGAATTAAAAAATATTTTCTTATAAAAGAATATCCTATTTACATTCAACAAACCTATATATATTCATAAGAATATTTAAGAATCGTGACTAATAAATTTACACCTGACATTAAATATATGATGATAAAATATGGTATAAAAAAGATTCCATTCATATAAATAAGTAAAGTTTTACTGGAGAGTCACTTATTAATATATTTTTCTCCCTATTTAATGTTATCTATATAATTTTCTTATTATTATAAATAATAAATTACGTCTACCAAAAAATTGTATTTTATTTGGTGATCAAATCTTATATTTATATTTTCAATGCGAACCTTCAGCAATTTTTTTTCCCAGACCTGATATAATGATTAAATAAGCAATTTGTATTAATTAAAACCAGTACTGTTGGGCAGGCAGACATAAAGTAACGCTCATATGGTTTGAGGAAGGAAGCATCTTAGAGGTAATCTACTCAAATTTGCGTGGAAGGAAAGTGGCAAACCATTTAGGAAAAACCACCCTCAGATGACTCGACCAGGATTCGAACCATGATCTCTCCTTTATCAGCAGGCCAGCCCAACACGAGAGTTACTCCTTAGATTATTCAGCTGCTGAAGCGGGTAATATATGCAACTAATTTGAATAAAAAAAACTAATTACGAGAAGAATATTTGTGACGGGGTAGAGAAGAATTTAAAGCTCTAGCACGGTTTTCATCGGATGCTGCGAACCCCTGGAGCATATTCTAGGAAAGGAAGGGGGGATCATCATTCATATATTATGTGACGGCCATAACACTCCCCAATGGGACAATGGGGTGTTCACTCCACGCACGTATTCACAGGCTGCCAAAACAAGCCGGACTGGAAAAACTAAACATTTCATCCTCTGCGGGGTACGATCTGAGGGGAGGGATGAGGACGGGAATACGGAGAGAGAGGAACTGGGAGATAGAGGAAGGGAGATAGGATTAAATGAAAAGAGGACTATAGAGGGGGAGTGGAGAATAGAGGGAAGAGGGGAAAGAGGATTAAATAATAAAAAGGATTAGACAAGGGAAATGGGATATGGAGGGAGGGAAATAGGATGAGATGAGAACAGTGAATGATGGTAGCTGGGTGATATAAGTAGAGGAGAGGAGGAGAAGAAAAAAGGGTAAGAAATAAAGAGGTAGTTAGGGATATAGAGAAAGGGTGTGAGGAGAGATAGTGGATAAAGGAACAATGGGTGAAAGGGGAAGAGTGAAATAGATTAAGAAGGAAAGAGGGGAAGATAACGAGAGGTGAAAGGGTAAGAATAAGAAAGGAAAATAGGGGAAGGGTCAGACTGGAAACCAAGAAAATAAATAAGAGGCATATAAAGAGAGAGGGTTAAGATAGATAAGGGAAAAGGGCAGAGAGGGAAATAGGTATGGTAGGTAGAATGCATAGAAGGAAATAAGGAAAGATGGTAAAATATGGATAGAGGGAAATAAGGATAAAGGGGGAGTGGAAGGAATAGGAATGGGTAAGTTCTCATAAGACGGCAGGGCAGCGACTTCTCCAAGTGCTGAGAATCCTTCTTCCTGTCCACCGGTAACGGGGAGTTCAGGGTTCGAAACCAGGCTAGGTGTCATGAAGTGGTATTTCCTAAGTGGAATTTCTCCTTTCCTCCCCTATCTTTCTCATCCTTTCCCTTTAAATTAATCCGTTAATAAGCTTGGATTTAAAATTAATAATAAAAAATTGCGTGTCTAATTTTTAACCCAGAACAATATTAATAAAAGTCCATTTAATTTTTAAAATCAAATATTGTTATTTAATTTATGAATAATATAAGATCTAATAGCCTAGTGGCAGATCTATTGATAGTTAATTTCGCAACATAAATTATAAAATGTATCTAGTTTGTTTCACTCCAATTTCACTTTCACATACAGATAAATAATTTTAACCTTAATAATTTAGACCTCGAAATTATTATGAATTTATGATGCATCATGACGTTTTATCTGATATCTAAACTAAACAGAATTGGGAATTAACTATGTTGTGTTCGATATATTTCATTAAAACTTGATATTTAAATGTTATATGGTCATTTTATTAGTATTGGTTGTACTGTCCTATGACAGGTCCATTCATTTTGCCAGTGAACTTAGACCGCCAATGCACCCTGTCCTCTGCCCTCTCCTTAAGCTCCCAGAACTTTCTTCTTTCCTTCAAGTCATCCAATATTTGAATCCTCCTTCCTAAGCTCCTCTTTCCCTCAACCTTGCCTTCCATGACGTCGTGCAGAAGACAGTTCCTCCTAAGGATGTGCCCAATCCAGTTTGCTTTGTACCGAAGAATCACATCCAAAATGGTTCTCTTCTTAAATATTCTTCTTAGGACTTCTTTATTTGTCCCCCTGTATGTCCACCACCTGATTTTCCAGATATTCTATTAATCAAGGCCCAAATGCTGATTTTGATTCTAGTTCTAAATCTAAGACTATTTTACTGATGTTAAATTTTTAACATTTTTTCTCCCCAGTTAAATAAGACTATTTGACCATCTATACGAGTATAATACTGTGTCATACTATTTGTTTGAATATGCGTTACTGAAATTTAACCAATATATATATTGATATAATGCTTTGGTAACAAATAATTTAAAAAATGACACAAAATTAATAGCATTCTTTAAAAAAATCATTAAAGAAAACAGAATGTATATCTTTTTAGCATTCTCTTTGTCCTTGACATTGTTAAATCGGCTGTTTAACCGGTACTTTCATCACCAAACTAAAATAACCTCTTTAGACGATGCTATTTGAAATTTTCAAACTGAATAACCTTTCTTCAAACTTTTCCATATACCCTTAAATCAAAGTACTACTATTCTTATTTTGAATTCTGTGTAAGCAGTATGTAAACAAAATATATAAAAAAAAGAGTTCCCTCACCCCTTTATCATTTTTGTCAAACAGGGTCACCTCTTCTTTTTTATTGTTAAAATAAAACCTGTATGACACACATTATTTTCTTCTTTTCGGTTTGTTTATTTTTGTTTGATGACAGTGATGATAAATCTACCTATAGACTAGCGTGCAACAGTCAATTGAGAGAACTGAGTGGAAAAACATACTAACTCAAGTTTATGGTTAAATTATCAATTTGTAAGATATTGAACAATACATAGTTTATGAAATATATCTATACATATATTCAAAAATTTATTTTTATATGAATAGTGAAAAAAATGAAATATAAAAAAATATTGCAAAATAAATTATAGTTTGTTGTTAACTTTTTTTTTTACATTCGGAAACAGATTTATTGTATTACCAATAAAAAAAAATATTGGTTGTTTTTGCCCCAAGATTGTCAATCGCTCCCGTGCATGTCTCCAAGATGGTACGGGAATATTACTAACATATTTTAGGTCCTCAACCTTTTATAGTATTTTCTCCCCCATCCCCTTCCCCTATTTTCCTACAAACCTCCCTTTCAAAAACTCACCCTTTTAAAACGAGCCGCATGTGTTCTCGATTAGATTCCCACAACTCCCCCATCTTTCAGAGTGTGTGTGTGTGTGTGTGTGTGTGTGTGTGTGTGTGTGTGTGTGTGTGTGTGTGGATATACATGTGTGATTTACAAAAATTGGTAGTGTCATAATGAAGGGGGGAGGTGGGAGGTATGGCTTAAGACTGTGTGTGAGAGACATAGACAGATAAAGATAAGATAGACAAAACGAGAGAAAGATATATTTTTTTTAAATTTAAATAAACGGGAGCTATACTGGAATATATTGCGTGGGTTTCGATCGTGTGAGTGATTGTAAGGCTCGTGTGTAACAGGACTTAGCTTTATATTTTTATCTTCTAAACTAGCCATATATATATATATATATATATATATATATATATATACTGTTTTTTTTCTTAATAATTTTAACTTAATTAGTAGTTTAGCTTTTGTAAATTGAAACTTTTTGTAAGAGTGCTATTTTATTATAGTTCAATTTTATTAAGAAGAGCCTTATATAACAGCTAGAAAAGTGACTAGATCTACTTTAAAGTGTTCATACGTTATATCATATAATCTGAAGATGTCATTTTCGAATACATTATCAATACCTATAAAATAATAATATTTGTAAAATTCTATCAATGTAAATAGTGATAAGCCTCTGGGTCTAGTGGCCAGCTCCAATAGTTACTAATAAAGAGATCCTGGGTTCTATTCCCGGTGATACCATAGGCATTTTCCCTCTGAAAGGTGAAATGTTACAATGGTCACCATAGTAGGATTAATTAGGCCTTAATTAGGTTTAAATTTCCACTGACTCCTCACCTTCATAATCACCATCATTACATCATCTCCTGGTGGGTATGATTGGTAGAAAACCTCCGAGGTACACCCTGGTCAAAGTCCTGTTCCTACAGAGCGGTTAAAAGACTATATATATATACAGTACACGGTGACTGTACTAAATACTGCATCTCTCACGGACAAATATGCCATATTTAAGAAAAAAATTATTGTATTTTTAAAATGTTTCTTCCTACAATAATCCCACCAAGTATAGTGTCTAACATGCCCTCAGGCTGACTTGGCGGTTTAGGGGTAAGGTGTCGGACTTCTGTACTGGGGGTCCGGGGTTTAATCCTCGGTCCCGGCACAGATTTATCTGATTACCAAACCCTTCCTTCACCTCTGGCAAGACGTGTATTAATCACAACTTGTGAATTCACCCTACCATTACACATTAGCGTAAGTGCGTATAACCCGAACGGGTAGTAAGACGCGGTGATGATGATGATGATAATAATAATAAGCCCTCAATAAATATTAATTGTTAGCAGGTGAGACTGTACCAAAGGCAAGCTCCAAACTCGTATCCTGCCTGCTCTCTACTATTTTAATATTATTATTATATCCAACCTGGAATTCAAGGCCAAGTTTTTCAGCTTTTTATTGTTTAAGGCAATGGTTTTCAACTTAAAAGTACCCCAGGGTAACAATTGAATCCACGACTCTAACATCATAATTGGCTAATTTCAGAACAGGTATTTAATTGCGAATGAAAGAAGATGTGGTAGTTTAAACATGTTTAATTACATACTAAAGGAATTTACCGACTAGATTATACTATATTTGATACGTAAATATAATAAAGTAGATTTAAGAAAAATAAATAGAACATGAAAATCCGTCAGAACATTCAAGAATATTTTCCAACGAAAGTCAAAAATTTCCGTTTCTCGGCTAATCTGGTTTAGTTTTCCAGTTAATTGATGTCAGGGCTCATGTGTTTGTTTGGGTGTACTGAGGGTATATTTTTAAAACCCCTTACCAATCTCTCCTCGCAAACGCAGGTACATTTTCTATAAATTATACCTTCCTTATTTATATATCATGCGTGTAATTAATGAGGATAATACGGACGATTAGTAA
Organism: Timema shepardi; assembly: GCA_902151425.1. Taxonomy (NCBI): domain Eukaryota; kingdom Metazoa; phylum Arthropoda; class Insecta; order Phasmatodea; family Timematidae; genus Timema; species Timema shepardi. The sequence goes on along the minus strand of CABFVX010004610.1, from coordinate 46,536 downwards.
AACGTGGTGGTGGAAATAAAAAATTAGCCTCTTATATTTATCTAATTAATGTAATTTAAATCACATAATACCTGTCCTAATTATTTAAATGTATTCAAATTGAATAGACTGCCTCTATGGTCTAGTGATAAGAACTCTTGGACACAGATCCAGAGGTACCGAGTTTGACCACCGGCGCTTTCAGAGATTTCTGTGAAGCTGCGAGTCCCGAACGGGCTCAACTCAACCTCGTGAGGACAAAAGAGGAGCTACTAGAGTGGAAAAAAAAAATTAACGGCTCTGGTCTAGAAAAATGAGATTGATGGCCGAAGGTTTCATTGCACTAACTGTATGACACCCTTTATACATGGAAGTTGGCACTATCTTCACCAAATGATGGCAGCCACTTGGTCGGTGTAGATGGATTGCGGGCTGAATCCATGATTTTTTTTAAAATATGAAATACAAATAGATTTGCTATCTATTCTTTTTCACCTCAAGTTTTAGAAATTTAAAATAAATATTGTGATTGATCATTGCAAACTACCATATAAGGCACACTTTGTTAGGAAGGAGCTCTTAAAAATGCAAATATATGTGTTTGTAGTCACCTGCAACAGTTCTTAAATATACTTCATGGTATATCGCGCGTCATTTGACCCGAAACCTTTTCTATTCATTTAAAAAGATTTCTTTTTAGCCTAAATGCTAATATGTTCGTAACAAATATTAAAGAAATGCTAAGATTACTTTCTGTAGAAAATTAAACTAAGTGTGTCTACTGAAGTAATATTCGTTTTACTTTAACTCTCCCTAAGAAAAAAATCTTGCATATAAAAAATGTAAAAATACGGAACTCACAATGACCCATGGGCGAGCCACCGGCGCCCCGCTATCCGCCAAAGTTTACACCGAGCGAAACTTTTCCTTTCCTCCGCGTAGTAGCAGCACTTATCATTCTTCACTGTCTCGAACGGGGTAGAAAGGGGGGAAAGAGATACCCTGGTGGCTCTATGTAGGGGGTTAAGGGTGGTGGGGTTGAACCAAAAGAAGAAGAAGAGGGATTTTCATTAAGAATCATCTTCTCTCCTTGAATTCTCGGCTTACAACAACACTAAGGCATGCTTGGACATTCTCTACCCCCCTCCCTTTCACTTTTTACCCCTTTCTTTCTCTAGTTTTTTTTTTATCAAGCAATCAATCATAGTGGCAGGATGTGATGAAGAACGGACTGAAAGCCTAGCTCATCCACGCCCTATGGTTTCCGCTCAATTTTCCAAATCGAGCTTCAATAAACATCCAGAACATTCTTAAGAGTAGAAAGCTCGGTTCGAAAGTAAACCCTTAAATCTTTTACACCAACTTATCCATTTCCCATCTTTTTATATTCTTTTTTTCGCCCATTCCTATTTCTAATAAAGAAAAATATCTTAAGAATAATCGATACTTGATGTTGGATTTTAAAGTAATTATTATCGTGTGTGTGTGGTTTTTTTTATCACCTCGGGATGCCTATCAAATGAAAGATACAGTGGTAAAAAAAAGGGGTAAAGTCCATTTTAACTAAAATTGAGTTAGTTTTTCCATGTGTTTGACAATCACGAGACCTTTATATTTCACTATAGTTTAAGGCTGAGACAAGTCTTTGTAATATTTAAATTAATAAAATAAAAAGTATTTGCTTGATTCCTGATAAGGGTTGGGATATAAATGTTTTTGTCCTGAAAAATGTGTTTTTAATGTTACTCTCCACATTTTTTTCTTTCTACCCGTAAAATGTAAATAGGTGCTGTTATTACATATTAAAAATGATTAAGTGTTAATAATAATAATAATATTTAGCACTGCGTCTTACAACCCGTTCGGGTTATTCGCTTTAAGTACTAATTACTTTAATAGATTAGGAATTGGGAAGGTTCAATTAGAGGAAATGAACCCGCATTTGCGTGGAGAGAGAGTGGAAACCATTTAGGAAAAACCACCCTCAGTTCACCTGACCGAGATTCGAACCTCGATCTCCCCCTCCTCAGCAGTCGAGCTCAACACGACTAGCGCGTTAGCCAACTACGCCACCGAGGCGAGTTATTAAGTGTTGTTTTACCGGAGGTAATATGTAAACTCTTGCTGTCTCGGGTGTTTATCAAACATTTAGTGTATTTATTTGAGGTGTAACATGCACTCTCTGAACCGACTGATTATATCAGCACACGAGAATTTCTATGAGTGAGAGCGAAAGAGCCTAGCAGTTTTGTCGGAAAAGATATCTTAACATACATTCCGGGGTTCTTTTACATGCTACAATTGACACGGGACCGACGGTCTACTTCCCCTCCGAAGGAAGTTGTGCTACGGATTTTTATCCCTCAAGAAAAATCCGTCGACCCCGACTGGGTTTCGAACAGCCGGCTAAAACAAAGGGAGACAGGGAGGAATTATGGTGGAATAGATCGTGATTTAAGGCTAGTTTTATTTTTTACAATACATTTTTGGGGGGTTAAAGTGTTAATAATATTGTCTATACACATAGTAATTTCAACAGTTTTTTTAATAATTACTATAAACATTATGTATGTTGAAGAGAAACATTTTAAATAAGAAAAATTACCGTTCGAATTCAGTTATGAGATTGACCAGATTACAAAAAATCTTTCGTCTTATATGTGTAGAAAATTAAACCCAAACATTTAAATAAATATTTTTGTTATTTTGACCAAAAATGTTATTTTTGTTAATAAAAACCTCGTAAATAGGCCTATACGTATTTTAATTCGTGCTCACTTCCAAAAACCCCACCTTGAAATATGTAGAGTGTCCAGGAGTTCTAACCAATCTCTATTAACTGCCGCTAGCACGATTGAAACATTACATCCTGTATAGAATCTCAAAATCTCAGTGGTCTTTTAAAAAAAATAAAGTAGCAAGAAAGAAAGAAAAAAACAGAAGAGGAAACGATTTAACATTTGAGTACACAAATAATGTCCCCCTACCACTCTTCATAAACTTAAACACCTAGAGCGGTCGTCATCTAAAACAAACATTTCTGACCGCATCTGCACAGGAAGGAACAACAATACACACGCCGCCATATTGAAACAATAAAGTAAGGTTTTGCTACTCTAGAGATCTCATTGTTTATACTCTGCTTCAACCCCCTCGACCCCCGATTCCCCCCGTTTCCCAGCATTCCCTACTTACAGAACAATTGCCGGGGTCGGAGCAAAAACAACCAATCTTACACCGTAATTACCAACATTATGGGGAAAATAAATATTGATTATGAATGGTTTAGAGGGAGATGGTGATATGTTAGAAAAGTTATTGAAGATATTTTTATACCCTCCATTATAATATAGTAATTTTTTTACTAGTCGTTTGGGTTGACACATGAATACTAATTACTCTAATGTGATAGAGATGAGGATATAAATTTAGAGGAATTGTATTCGTATGAGTGGCGAGAGAGAATGAAAAATAGAATTTAGAAAAATAATCGTCCTTGGTACAACCTATCGGGATGATAACCCCGATCTCCTCATCATCGGTAGTCCAATCTATTGCGAGAATGACGTGTTAGACCATTCGACCACCGAAGTAGATAAAGAAACATTCATATCCTCTTTGATAGGTAGAATTTAAAAACAAAGTAAGCTGCGTATTTGAGATAATTCTATACCAATATAGGCTACTATCACATGAATAACTCCCCCCTGTTCCCCAGTCACCGACTTCCCCGCCCCCTCACCCCTTTGTTAGGCAAGATTTACAGGGCACGCAGGCCAGGCCTTTCTCTAATGACATTCCTCCCGATTCCCTCTAATTCCTGCGGGATTGTTCGTTCTTCTTCTGAGGGCCTTCAATTGTATACCCCGCCACCTTTTCCCCCCTACCCCCGCAAGTGCTCAACAATAGTGTAGCAATGTTTTTGTGGACAGAGATCCACCAACTCCCCCCTCCCCCCCTCTTTTCTCTCGAGAACACTCTGGTGAAACCCTAGGCTGCGTTAGTCGAGATATAATTAATGAGATTCTGCACTTAGCCTATGTAAACTGTCCTTGGCAGAAACTCTTCCCCCTCCCATCCTACCCCCAACCTTGCTCTCTATCTTAACAGGGATTGATTTTGCTTCCCATTGAGAAAGGGAAGCCGTAGAGATTCTGTGTCTGGACCACTAGGTATGATCTCGTGTTTTAATGGACCCGGCGGCGGGACGGTGGAAAATGGCTGTTATTCCCTTCCCCCGCCCCCCTACCCTCCTCAGTGTCTTAATACCCGTTCCTGTCATACGCATATGTACTATTTACGCTAATGTGTGAGGGATTAGAAAGGTTGTATTTTGAGGAAGTGTACCCACATAGGTGTNTATATATATATATATATATATATATATATATATATATATCATACCCCTGCGGAGAAAGGGTGAGAAACCACTCTCAGTACATCAAACCTAGATTCGAGCCTTGATCCTTCCGTTTTCAGCAATCCAGAATCGTCATAATCTTGCTGTAAAAGAGTGTATTAAAATATATCAACAGATTTAATGCATATTCATTAAATTTAAAAATGCTTGGACATGGGAAACAAACCCAGGACCTTTGGCTTAGTACACCACTCATATCAATAAGATATCCAGGACTCGTTCCTTGCCCAGGGCCATTCTTCACTAATATTTTAAGGAAAAGTCTGTGATGGACGTGCGGAAATCTTCAGCTACATAATAAGCGAGCTATCAGTTAACGCAGCAACCATCTTCGAAGCAGCTATAGCCGTCATTACCAAATATAATATCTTGGTTATTTAATTCATCTATGTTTGATGAAAATGAAGTTTTTTTAACCTCTAAATCCGTTCAAGCATATATATAACTCTAATATGGGTAGGAGTCAGGAACGTAGAGTATAAATGTAGCGTACCAGAATTTTCATTGAGATAGAGTGGGAAACCATTGAGCCAAAACAGACCTCAGTACATGCACCTGGGATTTGAACTATGATCTCCTCAAAATTGGAAATCCAGTTTATAAGTCCTGGATTTAAGGGAAGGTGACACACCAGGACCTCAACTAACTATTGCAATAAAAAAGTATATTTTTGCTTCATATAATTTGCAATCTTGGTAAGATTATTTTTAATTAAAACCTTAAAATTTTATTTATTTATGAAGATATTTTTTTATGGCGCGCCGCACGTGTGACAAACACATATTTCAGAGTGTGATTTTCAAGACGTAAGCCACACCCCTAGAGTAACCTCGATGCGTTTCTGCGTTCCTAGAAGAGTACTCGCTAGCCGTTCCGTCTTATGGCGGTGGTAATATCCAAACCAGCAAGGAAAAAAAAGAAAGAAGTTTGACCGCCATTTTGAAGGTGTACCGGCTTTTGTTTTGTTTACTTCATAGCTTAACATTATGATAATATTGGTCTGCAACTTAATTTTATTTATTTATTCATGTGTTATTTTATATTTATCTTTTAATTTCTTATGAGCTATTTTTCTTTGATGATTTATCAGATTCTAACTGGTTATCAAAATATTTCGCAACAAAATAAATAAGCTTGTTCATTTTTAAATTTAGGTGCTATTAATATTATATCGATATGAATTTATATATATATATATATATTTAGCACCACATCTTGCCACCTGTTAAGGTTATGCACATATATACTAATTAGGGTAATGAGTTAAGGACGAGGAAAAATGAAATGAGTAAGTGTACCCGCATTTGAGTGGAGAAAGTGAAAAACCACCCTCTATGCACCCAACTGGGATTCTAACTCAACCCAAATCTTCCTGTCATCGACATTCTAGTTTATAGCGAGAGTGATGCCTGAGACCATGCGGCCACCGAAGCAGATTTTTTTTTTCATGTTTCAAGTGTGCTTATTTTTAATAATTTTTGAATAAAAAACAAAAGTTATGAATGTTATTAAAAATTATATAATAACTATATTATAATATGTATAATTTTATCATAAAAAATTATATAATATGATTACAATTATATCATAAAAATATGTATTATAAATATATATATTATATATATTTATAATAAATATTTTTATGATATAATTGTAATCATATTATATAATTTTTTGTGATAAAATTAATTGATTTACAAATTATATATATATATATATAATTTGTAAATCAATTAATTCTGTAATAATATATTTAATAATAGCTAATATTTAGGTAATATAAATTGTCACTTTATATTGCCTAAACGTTAGTTTTTAAGGTCTCTTAAATTTGAATTCCCGCCAAAGCTTACGATTTTTTTTATTAGAAATTACTAAGAGTTGTACAATTTTACAAAACATTCCTCTTAATTTTTGTGATGTTAAAGCGATTCTGATTTCATAAATGGTTGATTTATAATTTATTTAATAGTATAAATGGACTTGATTAATTTTTAAAATTCCACTTTCTTCATAAGATTACATTGTAGACGCTGACGTCATACCCCCACAATGGCATACCGCGAGTACTCATTATATCTAGGTTATTCTACACACCCCTAAATTGCTGCGAGTCTAGTGGCTACATATCGAACTATAAATCTAGTTAATATGATGACAATATTTCCTTATTTAAATAATATATTTAAGTTGTTATGAAGTTAAAGTCAGTATTCTTGCAGTCCTTATAACAACAATAATATTGTTTTGGGCCAAAATAAACCATGTATTTCTCCAGTAGGTACGTTTAGTTTATTTCTCATAGAAATGGTAATCTCAACAGTTGTTTAATATCTGCCATGCACATGTAAGTATTTGATTAAAAACTTTTTAAACGAAGATAAAAAAAAAGTTATAGGCAGATTCTGCAATGCTCGTGACAAAGATTCAAGATTTATGATAATGCTATGAGTTGAAAAATTAAACTAAATGTATATAGTAAAGAATTTATTTATTTTATCTAAAAAGAGCTTCTTTTTTTTTACAAAAGCTGTACAAAAATGCGTTTCCTTCCATTTCATATTTACATTGAGATTTTTAACAGTCTATTTAATAAGAAAAAAACTTTATAAAACACTGAAGCATTGAAAATAAAAATATTAGCTTAATGTTGGGGCCTCCACATAATATTAAAATCAGGTCCTGTTGAGAGGGAAAAGATGAGACCCATTCGACCAATGGCCAAGTAGTCTGTACACAAACCATGTCCGTGGAAACTCAAGTTTTACTATCAAAAGACTATACACGCAAAAGTGATTTGCTCTGAAGTGATTACAACACACTCACACACACACACGCACACACACATGATGTCTAGCATTAATTACACCCATGTTTCAATTTGCTCTGAAAGTTGTTAGCGAAAGAGAGAGAGAGAGAGATGTATATTGCGTGAGCCTACCACACGTCTATCCACACATCGCGGCCATCTTGAGTATGGAAATACCGCAGGAAACACCTCGCCAGCGCCACTTAATGGTGAGAAGGGCGCATTTAAGGGAAGGGTGGAGGCTAGAGGAGGCAAGTGTCGGCCACGATGGCTTGGTCGGTGATTGCAAACACATTTCAACGGGACGTTTACGGTAAACATTTGGCCATTCCTCTGAAGTGGACGATGGATGTTGGTGGTAGTCCGAAGAAAAGTAGCTCATATCAAGAGAAATAGTACTTGTTTCGAATATCGGTGGGCTAAAATCGAGTCAAGTGATAGGTAGGATAAGAATTATTCAAAGTTTATTATTAATTTTGTCAATTATGTTATGAATCTCTTAAAATTATTTAAAGATAATTCAACTTTAAAAAAAATCAGCAACTTAGATGTAGTTAAATTATTATTTTACTTCATAAAATACGTAGCCAGTAAATATATATTAGTAGCCCGGAATAGTTTCACTACCATCTGCTGGGATTACTAAAACCACAATTTAATAATTACTATCAGTTTATCATGAAAAGAAACCATCTTATCTTGTTTATACACACTCGAGTGTAGCTTATGAAAATATGCTCAGAGTGTAATGAAATTAATATAAGATTATTACATTTTAGGGTAGATGAAGTGTACGCTCAATGTACATTGAAATACATCAGTCTTACCTTGACGGATTACACTATGGCATTAACATATAAGCTACTCCACGGTGTAATTGCTCAAAGTGTTACAGCTACATTTCATGATAAACGAAGTGAAGCCATCGCTTACTCTGTAGGGTAGCAAACTTAACCTTGCATTATTCCACTTTAATTTTGAGTCACCCGCCTCGATGGCCTAGTTGGCTAACGCGCTAGTCGTGTTGAGCTCAACCACTGAGGATGGGGAGATCGAGGTTCGAATATCAGTCGGGTGAACTGGGGGGGGGTTCCTAAATGGTTTTCCACTCCCCCTCCACGCAAATGCGGATTCAATTCCTCTAATTCATCCTTCCCAATTCCTAATCCATAAGCGTAATTAGTACTTAAAGCGTATAACCTGAACGGGTAGTAAGACGCGGTGCTAAATAATAATAATTTTGGGTCATGGTGTCACGGTTCAGGGCAAATAAAGTACAAGTGATTCTTATATATTATAAGCATATTTTTTAATACAACATAATTAGTAAGACGTGGTGCAGAAAAAATAATAATGAAGAGGAAAAGAAACAAACCCAGGACTGCATCAAGACGCCCGTAAAATCTTATATTCAAAGTGTTCTAAATAGTGTGGAGACAGACGTGTTTGTTTTGTCATTACTCAAGATGGCGGACGCGAGCTCGGACCCATCAGGTGACAAATGAGAATCGTGAGGTATAACGTTCCTTTAAATGGATCCCTCTTTACATTTCACGCACAGTAAATGACTGATGATAGATTCTCTTGCCGCTACTCTTCGTCCTTGTCCTCGGCTCCTCCTTCTCGTTCGGTTTTCTTTCAGTTCCTTGTGTCTTTGAGACAAGGAATGTCGTGGAATAGTGGTTCTTAAACTGTGGGTCACGTGGGGGGGCAAAAATAGATTGCTTGGGTTGAGGGGTCTTTTTATCACCGCGTCTTACAATCCATTTGGGTTATACACTTATGTAGGCCTCATTAATGGGTTAGCGATGAGGAATGTTGAGTTTTGGGGAAGTGTACCCGAATTTGCGTGGAGGGAGAAAGTGGAAAACTATTTAGGAAAAACCCTCAGTACACCCGACCGATGTACAACCATGATCTCTCCATCATTGGAAATCTAGTCTATTGCGAGTGTAGCGCCTTATACCATGCGGCCACTGAAGTGGGTGTTAACAAATTATTATTTAATTGCAATTAAAGTGGTATAGAGAGGAGTGGGACTTAAGGAATATGCCACCACCACCACCACCACTATCACTATCAATACTACTACTACTATCACTACTACTAATACTACTACTAATACTACTCCCATAGTTAAATAACTATCATAAAGGTGGATTGTTTAGTATTAGGCTTGGTGTGATGTTTTTAAGTATTGCTACCCACTTCGGTGGTTGAATGGTCTAAGTCGTCACTCTCGCAATAGGATAGTCTGCCGATGACGGATAGATCAGTGTTCGAATGTCGGTCGGTGTATTAAGGGTGGTTTTTTATAAATGGTTTTCCACTGTCCCTTCACACAGATATGTGTGCACTTCCTTTAAACTCAACCCTAAAGAAAATTCACATTAAGTACATATGCGTAGGGCCTATAACCCGAACGGGCAGTAAGATTCAAGGAGAAAAAAAAATTTAAATGTTCATTTAAGATATAATCATAATAATGGTGTTGGTTGTATAAACCTTTTGTTTGATTGAACCAAAGTTCTTAAAAATTAAATTATTTTTAAGCCTAATATATTTTTTTTGTGCTAAATATTATCTTTAAACATGTTTTTTTTAGTCAAATCTCCCCCAATCATGTGTCGGTAATTTGTTTCACGCTTGTCCCTGAACGTAAGGCATCGTCTTGAAAACTGAAGGGGGGTAATCCTCCCTTTTACCCCTTCCTTGTCACCGGGGTGACAGGCGCCGAGATTAATTAGCAGCGTCCCAACGCCGCACGAACGTTATCACTCACCGATAGTTCTGGACGCCCCAAATAAGCGTCGCGTGAGGGATAAACATTGATCGAATTCACTCATTTTGTCAAGTCTTGGAGATTTATCCAGATGAGTTTACGATTAGTTTATCGTTAAAACTAGATTTAATACGGCATGCTTCATCATGTCTTTATCAGGCTCTCTCCATACTAATATGGTTTCATTTATTCTTAAAAGCCTCATGCATTCCTTCTTTAATATATATTTTTTAAATAATGAAGCTACCCGCTTCGGTGGGTAAAACGTCACTCTCACAAAAGAGTGGACTGGTAACGACGGGGATATCGGGGTTCTAATCCCGTTTGGGCTTAATGAGAAAGTTGTTTTTTCTAAGTAGTTTTTCACTTTTCTTTCACGTAAATTTGGCTACAATTCCTCTAGATTCTACCTTCCTCATCTCAAGCTCACTATCGTAATTAGCCCATAGTTCGTATAAGCCGAACGGGTAGTAAGACATGGTGCTTGACCAAAACTAAGTTGAACCTAAATGACACTAAAAATCACCCGGTCACTATATTAGGTTTAGTGATCCTACCCCGGTGGTTGCAGGGTTTTAAGTGTCAGTCTCGCTATATACTGGGTTGCCAGGGGTTGTTTAGGTCAGATGATCTTCCACAAGTGATTTAAACCCACGTTACTTTCATTCCCTTTCCACACTAATGCAGGTGCACTTATACTTGATTACCTCCCTCGGTTTCTTAAATTAAGCCGTTAATATCCTTGGTGTCATACGTAACAATAATTAATAAAATGTTTTGTTAAAATTATTTGCTCTGTTTGGATTTTTTTTTAAAATTATCATATTTATACAAAACATTCAAACAAGTCCGACACCTTAGCTCAGTCGTTAGCTACCGAAATAAGGTTACCTAGTTTGATTCCTGACATGGACGAACAATTTTTCATAATCGTGGGTTCCTCCTTTCACAGTGATGAATTATCGGCAATGGGGCTGGGTGTTGTGTCTGTTCTAGATTTAAGTTAATAAATAAGTCTTGTGCTTATATAATCAATCGGTTCAGAAATGGCACATGTAGTACTTAAATAAATTAAAAAACCTAATTCTTGTGTTTTTACAATAAACTACTGCACAATTTTTTCCTTAGCTTGTAAAATATAGTAGACTATATTTTATCAGAGAATTAACTCTTTGTCTAAACATTCAGCACCTTATCTGATTGTGTAATTAATGCTATCACTCAACAAGAATATATTAGCATAATTACCTTTGACGTGATTGGAATTTGCTTTTCATGACTGATAGATACATTAGCATTTTATGTTCTAGAAAAAAAATAACCTCTATGGCCATATTTCTTTTCCTGTTTTCTTAAATCTTGAAATCAGTATTTTTAGAACACCTATTCCCTTCTACGACCATTAATATCAGGAGTCACAAAGTCTTTGAAAAGGAACGAACAGTCAAGTACTTTTATTTTTTCTTATATACCTTTCTTACTTTCCATTTCAGCCTTCGTGTGACTGGGTCAAAATTCACGTGACGTAGGACCTTAAGAAAGTGTCGAATAAAGGCAAGACTGAGTCCCTTCAAAATATTAATGGTTTTGACAACAAACGCGAAGCTAGCTCTTATTTAAAAGTTTGTATTTTGACCCCTTTTATTCACGTGCTTTTTTTTTTTTCATTTGTCTGTTTCTGAAATCGATAGCAAAGTAATTTTCTTTTTCACACTTTTTTTAAATTTATATTTCCCTCCCTCCAATTAAAAAAATAATTTTTCTGATTTTGGTTTATAGTTGTTTAAAATTAATCTTCTTATTATTATTATTTGAGGTAAGTTATTTAACGTGCACTCTATGAACAGCTGTTCAATATTAGATTAAATATTAGCGTATATCCCGAACGGGTAGTAAGACGCGGTGCTAAATATTATTATTATTATTAAATACTAGTGTTTTTATTAAATACTTGTTTAAAATAAAACAATCAGAAAACTAAAGTGCACTATAGTTCATCCATTTTATTTCATAATAATCTATTATCGCAAAAAATATATTAAATAATGTGTTAGTTGTTTATTTTATCATTTCAAATAAATGTAACGGTGCACCACAGAATTTCTCCCACTTTTATCTTAAAATATACATTTACTAAATACCCGTAAGATTTGTGAAACGAAATAATAAGTCTATATATTGCTGTAGGAACACTATACCAAAGATCATAAATGAAATAACATGCACTATTACTTACTTACTCTATGATATGTCTGAAATAAAGTGTAATGAGCATAAACAATTGTAATAAATAAAATGATAGAATATTAAAAAAATGATAGAGCACAAATAAAGGTAAAGTTACTAACACATATTAACACACATTTCAATATTTCGATGATATTATAGCATCTTCCTAAGGAAGTAGTAGTAGTTAGACTAAACAGGATGTTGTTTTCAATGATGCCAACTTGATTGGTATGGATGGAAACTTCTCTGGTGGAGCTGAAATTCTATGAATGTTTATCTATTTCTCTATGGAAGGTAGGTAGTGCTGGTGTAGCCTCTGGGTTGAAATGAGCGAATATTTAGGTTGGGTGGTTTTCTAGACTTTGTGATACATTGATGTGGCAGTTCAAATCTTCTTAATTGAGCCATATTAAATTGTTTCTTGTGGAATGATTTTAACACCTTGACAGTGTACAGCTCAAAGTTGAGGTTATGATTTGAGGCATGTGCAGAAACTGTTTTTTCTGGATTCTTAATTTTGGTGTCATGGCGGCGTACATTCATTCGTTTACGGAGAGTTTCAATGGTGAGGGCAACATATTGTGCAGTACATTGTTGCCATTCTTGTTGGTAAATTAGGTTACTGGACTCACATGTGTGACTGCCATTGATGGTATGGATGAAGGTGGTTTTGTTGCCAGAGAAAGTGGCTGCTGGATGATGTATTTGGTAGTTTTTTCAAACTGTTTTGTTACAAAGTTGAGAGCCTTGTTATGATTGATTAAAGGCTGTGTCGTTTTTAGTTTCGAGTTTAGGGTGTACCAGAAGATTTATAAGAGATTGAGGCTGTTTATACACAAGGACTTTTTTTTTTAAGAATATTGTTGTACGGCTGGATGCTTTCAATATGTGAAAACCTGACGCTAATATTTTACTTACTATATGACATTAAGAATTAAGAACATTGTCATAAAACCCTCCTCGGTGTCGTAGTTGGCTAACGTGCTAGTCATGTTGAGCTAGCTAGACTGCCGAGGATAGGAAGATAAAGGTTCAACTCTCACTCGAGTGAACTGGGGGTGGTTTTTCTTAAATGGGGTTTCACTTTCCCTCCACGCAAATGCGGGCTCACTTCCTCCAAAGTCAAACTTCCCAGTTCCTGATCCATTAGCGTAATTAGTACTGAAGCGTATAACCCGAACGGGTAGTAAGACGCGATGATAAATATAAATAACATTGTGACAGAAAAATTGAGAAAATATAAACATCTTTGTCCACCAAAGAGCATAAGAAGCAAATTAATTTTCAAAGACCTGACTCAAAAAGTATATATATTTTCTTATGGGGCAGAAGTTAATGGTTTTATAAAAATAAATTTCAATTAAAAGATTTGTATCTTCAATAGTACTACAACTCAAACTATGATCAGTTATTTCGTATCTCAAATAGTTGCAGATAGATTATGAAAATTAGAAAAATTTCCTTGCTTAAAGTACCCTAGAAGTAATTTTCATAAGATAATAAGAGTTGCCATCTTATTTATAATAATACACTGTGCCTGGATACAAAATGTAATCAACAACTTTTAAGTGGATCTCGAGAAAATTGATTTTTTCTTTCTTTTTGCCCTTCAGGAAACTACTCCTAAATTTAGGAATAGACATTTAATTCCAAAAAACACTCGAAGGGATCATATGAAAACCCCAGACACCAAATTTATCCCAATCTGTAAAATAGTTATGGCCCTAACCCGAGGGACAGACAGACGGCATTGCAAAAATAACTTTATTTATGTTTCAGGGGTCATAAAACATCGACATTAATTATCAAGATCTCCAGTTAGATTTTTTGACGATCACAATACTTTCTCTTCTAGGTTTTGAGAGAAAGTAAAAAATTAAAAGTGCAGAGGTATAAGATTAAACTCTTTATCCCAAATAACCTAAGAGTTTAAAGAAAAATTACTAACGTTGTTTGTTTCAGCTCTACAGAGTAAGACACGTTAGACGATTTTTAAAGACACTTTACACAAATTGAGTTGATTTGTTTGCAAATTTTTAAGTGGAAATGTTATTTAAAAGAAGGTCATTGAAAGGCTAAAGTGTTTATCCTAGAATAAAAATAATTTCACCAAATATGTTATAAATTGTAAAGCATCGGTTTATTGTATATTGTATAGCTACTACACGTCAATTAAGGATTGAGATGAATCATAATTTTAATAGTTTTGTCCCACAATTACAAATTTAAAATTCACACATGTCATCATGCATCACCGTGGTATTGCCAGAGGAGTGCATATCATTCTCTGGGAGGCAGCATGATTGGAATAGTCTCATCATACAATTTGAACATGTTTATCTCAACATCTCTCCCTGTCCGATGAATGAAACACATGTTGTCATCCGTGTCGTGTAGACCTCCTCGGCGTTTCAGAGCCTTGTCGGCGTGTTTCAGGATGAGGCCCCACGATTTGTCGATGTCGGACTCTTTAATGTCAAAATAATTGATAGAAACTCTTATAATGAACCTACTTTTAAAGACGCAAGGTGTCAAATGGATCTCCCTGGATAGGTTACACTCGGAGAGAAGAAATTGGGTCAGCTGGTCGCCTTCTCCTTTCATCCTGAAGCACACCAAGCCACACAAAACTTCAGAAACTACCTCGAACCTCGGGTCTTTCCTGATTAGTGACTCGAGGTACATGGCCATCTTGTGGTGGTTCCTGATGTATCCTTGTATGCCATTCACCCCCCACAAGGAGAGTGTGAACCAGAGCTTCAAAGAGCGCATACGCCGGCTCAGAGGGATACACCAGTGGCGGTAGTCGACGGCCTCCACGAGATGGTCGTGTGTGAGATACACCGGGTCGACAGCTAGACTCTCCTGAAGCTTGTTCCTGTCCCTGACCCACATACAGGAGCAGTCAGACGCGACGTCCATCCATTTGTTAGGGTTCATGTTGAAAGAATCGGCGTACTCGATGCCTTTCATCAAATGCCTGAACTCCGGGCAGATGAAGGCGTTACCGCCATACGCCGCATCAACATGGAGCCAGACAGTGGGATGCTCCTTGCAGAGGGCTCCTATACTATCAAGATTATCGAAAGCGGTGCTACATGTGGTCCCCAAACAGGCGGAGATGAAGAACGGGACCAGACCATTCTCCACGTCCTCGTCCATGGCCTTTAGGACAACCTCGCCTTGGAGCGCACCTCTCTTGTCCGACGCCAAGATCCGTATAGTCACCATGCATATCATCGCAGCCTTTTGGACGCACGAGTGCGCCTCTTCGGAAGTGTAGCACACGAGTTTCCTCATATAGTCGTACGTGTCACCTTCGCAGCCATCCTCCTTGAGCTGCTTCAAGGCCTGCGCTCTAGCGGCGATCATGCAGACCAAGACGCACTCACTGGCCGATCCCTGTATGACCCCCCCGCCGATACTGTGGTCGGAGTAGAACAGGAACTCGGGCGGGAGACCGATGGCCTTACCAAGCCAGTCCAACATCACGATCTCCAGCTCGGTACAGGCTGGGCTGGCGATCCACGAGAAGCCTTGAATGCCGAGCATCCCCGATACGATGTCGGCGAGGACGCTGGGATGACCTTTACCAGCGGGGAAGTACCCGTGGAACTGGGGGTGTCCCCAGTTGGTCATCCCTTTCATGATGTTGTTCTCCATCTGTTCGAGGAGGGTCTTGATACTATGAGGCTCTGACGGTGCCTCATCAGGCATCAGTTTCATCAGGTAGTGAGGCTTCACGTCCGGTAGGACCGGTCTCAATTCTATAGTTTTCGAGTACTCGAGCATGTAGTCGATGACGGATAGGGCACTCTCTCGGAATTTCTTAGGATCCATTTATCTTCAACTTTATATACCTTCTCACCGCTTAAAGATTAATTTTGACTTTCGAGATCCAAATATAAAGGAAGTGGATGTACCACATATTTCATGTTGATTTAATTGTGAAAATACAATAAGAAATTGTTTCTATAGAAATGTTTGGATTTGTTTTGTTGTTATAGTAGGCCTGTTACTATTGTTCAGTTGTCTTCACCAGCGATACAATATAACTAATTTTTATCATTGCCTACGATAGGCTGATTATAGCAATATAACCCAACCTAAAATCACCGAAGCTTAGGAACTGCTGAGGTGGCTGCATGGCCAAAGACGTCACTTTTGCAATAGACTAGACTACCGACGACGGGAAGATAGGGGTTATAATCCCGGTCAAGTCAACTGAGAGATTTTTTTTCTCTATGTGTTTTCCCACTCTCTCGCCACAAAGATGCGTGTACATTTAATCTAAATTCACCCAAACAGGTAATAAGACGCTGTTATAAAAACATTCTTGGGGAAGGGCTTGACCAGTTAGGACAGAGTATGGTGGGCTGGGTGCCTAGATTTGATAGCCGATAAGTCGAACTGATAACTATGGCAATCACCCAGAGCCTCGGTTTACAAGCGTACATGGGGGGAATCAAGTTTCTGCTGCATCACCAAGGTGCAGGTAGGGATGTGAAAAGAGTATCGATACTTTACTAATATCGGGTGACCTGGTCGGTCTAGGGGTAAGGTGTCAGACTTCTGTGCTGGTGGCCGGGGTTCAATCCTCGGTCCTGGCACAGATTTATCTGATTACCAAACACTTCCTTCACCTCTGACAAGACATCTTGTGAATTCGGGGAATACCAGGCCTCCACCGTGGTTCGGATTCCACGTTAAACTGTGGGTCCTCCCTTTCATCTCACAATCACCCTACCATTACACATTAGCTGTAAGTGCGTATAACCCGAACGGGTAGTAAGACGCGGTGCTAATAATAATAATAGTAATAATAATAATAATAATAATAATAATAATTGACTGATATTAGTACTCACACTTCGGTATCGAATTGGTATGGAAAGAAACAAATTTTTAGCTATCTTCACTCATGACCCATGCATGCTGAGGTTAAACGTTTATTAATGTGGTCCGTAGAGGAAGAACTAATTACACTATTTCTCTATCTTAATTCATTTTCTTCATAACAAGCAAAAAGCAATTTCAGCTTTCAGGGCCGTATGTAAAACTTGACTAAGCGGATGCTTTGGCGACAGTAGCGTGGGGGTTTGCGTGCGTCATCGTAGGTTAAAAGGTGTAGCGATAGTGTACTCGGGACCACACTATCGGTCCACTAAGCATCCACTAAACGTTCTTGCATACCTCCCTCAATCTCTTTTAGCTAATCATAATTCATAGCTGTTCTTTCATTTTTATTTATCAATATAGCCGCCCGACTGATTGACAGGCAAGTGGTGACTAGTCTACTTAACACCCCCTTCCTTTATCATTGAGCATTATCATCCCAAACTAAACAAAAGAAGATTTTTTAAGATCAAAATAAACTCAGTCTACTCAAGGTGCTCCAAGCATACGAGGCAGAGACGTTTATGTTCAATTGTTTGTCATTAGTTAATATTTAATAATATTTTAGCACCGTGTCTTACTATCCCGTTCGGGTTATACGCTTTAAGTACTAATTACTCTAATGGATTAGGAATTGGGAAGGTTATATTAGAAGAAGTGAACCCGCATTAGCGTGGAGGAAGAGTGGAAAACCATTTAGGAACCCCCCCCAACCACCCCCCCCCCAGTTCACCCGACCGAGATTAAAACCTCGATCGCCCCGTCCTCAGCAGTCGAGCTCAACACGACAAGTGCGTTAGCCAACTACGCCACCGAGGCAGGTTTGTCAGTAGTTAATAATCTATATTGATAGAGTACATAAACGACGAATGTAGATTAAAAAAATGGCTGATAAAATCAAACGGCTAAAACTGCTAGCTATATAGCTACTATTATTTCATGAATAAACTTATTAAGGAAACCGACTTGAATATCATAGAAGGAGGATACTTAAAACTGAATCTACCTAAATTGATGCCTGAAATCAAAACGATTTATAGTAATTACCAAGCTCAAGAATTTCATTAAATTATAATCAAACGTGATTGATTTTTTTTCTTCTTGAGTCTAATGATCTAGGGCTGCAAGGCCTACAAAGGCTAATTTAAATGTACCTTGTTTATACCTAATATTTTAAATTTAAAGTGGTATTATTAATTTTTTTTGTTAAATTTTAAATTTTACTATAACCTTGAAACAGTCATTTGTTTTTATATCAATGGGAGAACAGGGAGAATAATTTTTTTTTAAGTATCGAGGTGGGGCATGGCACAAAAAAGATTAAGAACCACTTACACAAATGATTTTTCCCAGGAAAATAAAATGCGCCATTTAGTTTTAATGTTAAACAGTGCCTAAATGTATATATTAATCAAAATCGTTAAAGTGTTCTTTGAGATAATAGGCTATTGTTTTTTTCGCTTCGAGCCTTTAAGTAAACTACTCTCAATTTAAGGGTTAGAAAGCTAATTCTAAAAATAACTCTGGGGAGGGGGGAACCTTAAGAAACTCAGAATACCAAGTCTTAGCCCATCAGTAAAATGGTTTTGGGTCTAGGCCGAAAAACAGATTCACGGAGAGGGTCTGAAAAACAACTATTTTTAGTTTCAGGAGGTCATGAAACCTCGATATCCACCAAAATCTTGATTTTTTAGGTGAAAGCCATATTTCATCTCTCTTAGATGTTTAGAGGAAGTATAAACCACCCCCAGCACGCCAGACTAGATGAGCTTGATATGTGTGTCCATTGGTTCAGGTAATTTCGTTCATTATTAACACATTTATATTGTTATTGTTTTTGTACCGAGATAACAGTCCTACTACCCGTCCATGTTGTACACTTATGTACCAACGGGTGTATTACAGTTTAGCCACGATACCTTCTTGGGAATTGTAAACAAGGCATACTGATGTACCAACTTGCCCACGGCTGTTGTGACGCTCCGGTTAGGATGGTTCTAAATGTTTTCTCAAGCTCAGCAAAAAACAGCGAGTGATGGATAGTAAGACACAATAAAATTTTAAGATAATCTAAGCTAGTCCAACCTAACCCAACCTAAGCAAACCTAGCCTAATAAAAGGCAATAAAGATTGGTGGAGCCGAATTCATATTTACCCGTAGGTCTATTATCTGTTATAGTCTTGGTCAGTGATCGTGGGGGGTATAACTAATATACGACGATAATCCTCATGGTCAGTGAACGTGGCACAACTAATATACGACTATAATCCTCATGGTCAGTGAACGTGGCACAACTAATATACGACGATAATCCTCATGGTCAGTGAACGTGGCACAACTAATATACGACGATAATAATCATGGTCAGTGAACGTGGCACAACTAATATACGACGATAATAATCATGGTCAGTGAACGTGGCAAAACTAATATACGACGATAATCCTCATGGTCAGTGAACGTGGCACAACTAATCTATGAGATTTTGGATCAAGGTGTCCATGGACCAACTGTTTAGTGCCGGTACTAATTACGCTAGTGTGTCAAATAACACCAAAGTTTAATTTAGAGTAAATGTACCCACGTTTGCGTAGAAGGAGAATGGAAAACAAATTTGGAAATAAAATAACCTCAGTAAACCCAACCGGGATTCGAACCATGATCCTCCCTATATCGGCAGTCCATTCTATTATGAATACCATTTGACCATATACCACAATCATCTATTAAAATTTGAATGTAAAGTAACAATGTATTTTCAAAAGTGTACAAGAGAAATGACATTTTGATGTGATGCCATCTTGCACCAAGAGTCTCTCTCTCTCTCGTATGGCGAATAGTATCTCAAGTATCGGTTTCCACTAAGTCGTAAGTGGGTGTGCGTGAAAGAGAGAGAGAGTATGTATATAAGACGTGTGGAAAGAAAGAAAGAGAAAGGGAACCTCTTTATTGGCCGTGTTCATCCTCTGCTCCAACAATAGACAATGGCGTGGCGTCTCCTTGGAGATTGTTTGGATTCTTAATGGATGTGCCACCCCAGGTCTACCAGCTTACCCGCAAGGAATACCCCATCTAATTGAAGAGGTCAAACATTCAAAGAATGAGTGGGAAAGCGGTGTAACGTTAGCATGGGGGAAGGGAAGCGGGTAGGCAACTGTTCTCTTTAATTTGTCGGATTGCTGCTTCAAAGTTGTTAGAATACGACCTCAAGTTACGCTTCTGAAGCACTTAGTAAGCACCTGACCTAATCCCTTTGGCAGGAAGTATTTTTTCATTTGGAATTTCAAGATTAAAACCAATATAATACTCCAGTAATAAAATAGACAAGTCCTTAACTTAGGGGAGAGTTCTTTTAATGCATTTGGAAAAACCAAACAAATATTTGTTGGTTAAATTTTACAAATATATGGTTTATTTAAAATTGTAAAATAAAACTTTTATTTTGTATATTTTTTAAAAACTAAGGATGGAAAATAAAAAGATGTGAGGGCAGTGATGAGGAATTTACAAGTTTTCAAACTAAGTAAGGAAAGGAGAAATAAAATAAGTGTTACAATGCACCGCATAGACTTTCTCTCTCGTTTATCTTAAAATAGAGACATTAACTAAAACTCGTAAAATTTGTGAACAGAAATAATATACATAGTTAGATAAACATTTCATCAAAGAGTATATATTAAAAAAGATACAGTGTCAAAGAAACGTTGAGAAAAAATGAATATATCTGTCCACCAAAGAGCATATCAATCAATTTCAATTTCAAAGTGCTTCATAAAAAAATATATATATATAATTTACGAACATTTATTTCAAATAAAATATCACTACATATTTACAATGATTTGTTATTTTGACCTTTAGTAAACCACCCTTTACTTTAGGGCTATATATCTAATTTTTTTTAAACTTGGGTGGGGGAAGGGGGTGAGGAAACCTTATACAAACCCAACATAAGTTTTAACCCGATCAGTAAAATAGTTTCGTCCTTAGTCCAGGGGATATATATATATATATATATAGACAGACAGACAGAAATTATCGTGAAAACCACTTTTTATGTTTCAGGGGAACACGGAATTTCGACATTTATCAAATCTTGAATTAGATTTTTTTAATGATCACAATACTTCTCTCTCCGAGGGGTTAAAAGAAAGTAAAAAGGAGGAGATGGGGAGAGAAAAGTATTCCTCGTTCAGAAAGACCTTGAAATGCTTTAGATTATGAATGTAGTAGTTTCTGTCTATTTCAGTGACTTTCATTTCCTGTGATGGAAATGTGTCAATTTCCTGTCTGACCTTCTCACACCACCCCTTTCTCCCTTACTCTCCCCTCCCGCTTCCACAAACAAGGGTTGATGCCAATCTCAGGAAAAAGCTCCCGAACGCGTATAATAGAGTTCTTCACGTACCTATATATATATATATATATATATATATATATATATCCCAGGTTAAGTTAGTTCGTCTGTAGATTTGTCCTACAAGTTTTTTTTTAAAGAAACTATTAAATAAACAAATAATGATAATAATAATTTATTGATTTTAAATATTCTGTTAAAAATATTACTCTAACTTTGTTTTTACTAGAGTAATAATGATTTTACTTTATCTTTGAGTCAAGTGTTGACCTCGATGGTCTTGGGGTATCCGATGATAGTGGGGTCAAACCCAGCCAAGGTCAACAGATTCTTCTCCTCGAGCGATAAAGATCCGTAGGACAAGTTAAACCGTCGGTCCCGTGTTGATTGTGTGATGTGAAATAACCTAGGAAGTTATGTGGGAATACCTTCCCCGACCAAAATTGGTGGGCTCTTTCGCTCTCGCCCATAGAAATTTAGTGTGGGAGACAACGGGGAGCCACCAGACTTTCTGAACGCCCTTAGTACATGAGATTTATACCAGATGGTGCAGGCAGAACTAGCCACACGAAGGGCGGGGTGCATCCCCAGCTCTGATTGGATATAACTCATATCAAACCAACCTTAGGTTTGTTGTCTTAAGAAGAAGAAGAAGAAGAGAGAAATAGTGTAATCTTTAAACCAAGTACCTAATCATTATAACGAATACTACCCGCTTCGGTGGTCGAATAGTCTGGGGCATCATTCTGGTAATAGACTGGCCTGGTGATGAAAGTTTAAAGTTGAAAGTTTGTAGATCAAAGTTTTAATCCCGGTCGTGTATATTGAAGGCTGTTTTTTTCTTTCTAAATGGTTTTCTTCTCTTCCTTACACGCAAATGGTTTCCTTGCTCATCCCTACCCCATTAGCGTAGTTATCATACATGAGTACATCCTGAACAGGTAGTAAGACGCGGTGATGATGATAATAATCATAATAATAGTAATTTCAATTTCGTTTATTACAGTGCTAGCCAACAGTCGTGAGACCTATTACAGGCCAGCACTGAAAAGTACACAAGTATCTTACTAGTACGTATAATAAAATAATTAATAATAGATAAATAATTAGACATATTGATGAATAATTTAAAAACTTGGAAATAACTATTTATGATGAATGATAAAAATAATAAATAAATAACTAAGAGTAGTCAAAGTGTAAGTATTTAAAAAGGATAACAATAATAATAATAATGATAATAATAAATCAGAATAAAGTAAATTTAAATATTTGAGGCAGAGCCTCAGAAGGGTGAAATAGTTATAAGGGAATTACTTAAATAATTCTTTTTTTAATAATAATAATAAGTGTATAACCCGAATGAGTAGTAATATGTGCTAATTTCAATTTCAATTTTCTTTATTATAGTGTCGGCAAATAGTCGTAAGGCACGTGACAGGCCAGCACTGAAAAGTACACAAGTGCCATGAAAGCACGTATAATAACACAATTAAATAATTGATAGTGGCTAAATAATTATACATACTGATGAATAATTGTAAAAAATAGAACATACTAATGAAAAATGACAAAAATGATAACAAACATGAGAGTAATCAAAAGATAAGTATTTAAAAAGCGGTAGCAGTAAGCAAATAATAAAACAGGAAAATGTAAATTAAAATATTTGAGCCAAAGCCTCTACAGATTAAATTAGTTGTAAGGGAATTCCTTAAATAACTCTCCGAGTTTTGTTTTTCTTTTGTGATAAAAAAAACTAATTCAACAAATCTGAAGTTAGCGCTGAGTATACAATGGCCTATAGGGCTCTATTGTAAGAGTTATCGAGAAAAAATAATTTAGGATTGCGAGAAGGGACAAGAATACCTACGTGGAAAAGAGCAAATTTACAATAAATCACGCTATTGAAAATATTAAAAAGAAAAAGGGCGTCACAATAAAGTCCACGCGAGTAGAGATTTTGGAGTCCTAAGAGGTTTTGAATTATTTCATAATCCTAATAAATCTGGTTATTAGAGAATTTATTAAAGCACGCAGCGACAAATTTTCGCTAACGTTTTCTAACCTGAGAGTCGGTTAAAGTGATGTAATTCCAAGCAACAGTAGCATATTCTAGCTTGGATATAACCAGGGCATATTACAGTTATAAAGACAGTAAACTTTCTTAAATGATGAGGAAAAAAATTTAATAAGTCCAAGTAACTTCATTGATTGGGATATTATATGATCAACATGCTAGTGGAAGTAAAGTTGATTGTCCAGGAAAACACCAAGATCATTTATATAAATGGATAAAACTATGTTATCACTGTCCAAATTACAAATAAAAAATATGGGATTAGTTTTCCTAGTGAAATATATAGATTTGGTCTTAGATTTATTAATAGACATTCCATTATCAAGAGACCATTTTAAAATACCATTTATGTCGTTTTGTAAGTCTATACAACACACAGTTGATGTGTTAATTTTAAATAATTTCACATCATCCGAAAAATGTATATAACTATATGAGGCTCTTGCGATGCGATATTCATAACACAAACCCGAGATTTATTATTTAAACATTTTATACATGTTATTTTCATATTATTTTATTTAGAAATTACAGAGCTCGTGTTTTATTTAATAGCCTATTTTTTTAAAAGTTGTATTCCCTTCAGTTCGAATGGATATTATATATAATAAAGAAATTGCCATATTGGCACACGCATTTTTTCACACGTCTTAACCCGAATCGACCGTCAACAACTCTGTACTAGAAAAAAAACACCAATTATCTGGCTTTAATTTAAATTTTTCAACGAGAGCTTCTGAATTCTTGATAACACAAGCAAAACTACTTTTAGGAAAATAAAATAAAAACACTAAAGTGTAAAAGTAAAGTGTATTGCTCTTTCTCTCTATCTCGCACCTAAAATGTGAGGTTTGACCATGAATTATTGCGAGGGCTGGAAACAATCAAACTGAATGTTTTTGACCCGTCACCTGCTGCACGTGTACGGAAGTAAATCAACAACATTACAGTCACAGACTAATAAAATCAACACAACCTAAATTTAAATACTCCAGAAAGCAATGCAATAAAACAGGATCATTACAAGGTTAAAAAATTTCCAATATCGTCAATGAACACATTAAAGAGAAGAGGACCTAAATTAAAACATCGAGGTATACCACAAGAAGCTAAAATTGTGTTGTAGGAGTGAGAATCTATTTTAATAATGAAAGATCTTTCATATAAATAACTACTAAACCAATTTACTTATGACTTTGTAATTTTGGCCTAATACTATGCTGAGATGAATAAAATGCCTTACTTTGATCAAAATATAAAGTATCAACTTGGTCTTGGATAGAGACTCGAGGAGCAACATGTCCTAGAAACTCTACTAAATTTGTGGTCGTAGATTTATTTTTTATAAAGCCATGTTGTTTATCGAAGAGTTTGATCTTTAGGTGTTGGATGCTCATGTATTATTTTCTCGAATACTTTAGAGAAAGTATTTAATAGAGAAATTGGTATATAATTACAAACATTTGTTTTTGCCCCTTTTTTATCTATAGGTATGACAACAGATTGTTTACATATAAGGGGAAAGGTTTCATTTAACAGGCTATTGTTAAATATATGGGCTAACAATGGGTTGAAAATGTTGCAAAACCTTTAACACTAAGGCTTAGAATTCCATCAGGTCTAGCACATCTAGAAGAACTCAACTTTTTATAGAATTAGCAACACCCAGGGGTGTAATGTGGCATGGATACAAGGGCGCGCTAGTTTCAATAACGGGGCAGGGTAAGACAGGTAAGGCCGAATTATAAACGGAATGAAAGTAGAGTCCAAACTCATTTGCAATTTATAAAGGATCCGCTATAATCTTTCCATTAATTTCTAGGTTAGACAAGGAAACTTTATTAATAATTATAAAATGGATGATGACATTATTATTATTATACCTGGAACGATTCGATGTGTTTTGATCCTTTTTGATATTTAAGTGCTATATGGTATTTCGTTTCAGAACCAAGAAAAAAATCTACCCACCTAGTTGGTTGAATGGTCTGAGGGCGTTACTATCGTAATCGTCTTGACTGTCGATTAATAGTGAGATCGGGATTCTAATCTACATCAGGTGTACTGGGGGTAAGTTTTCCCTTAACGATTTAGCCCAGGGGTGCCAAACATACGGCCCGTGGGCTTGATACGGCCCGTGGATGAATTTATACCGGCTCTATCAGAGTTTTACTTGAAGTATCTGGCTGATAAATGTCCCACAATCAAAATGAATGCAGCTAAAATAATATCAATGCTCGGAAGTACATATATTTGTGAACAGTTTTTCTCCCTTTTAAAAGTGAATAAATCCAAGTTAAGAAATAATTCTACAGATTAACATTTACAAATCACAATGAGGATTGTTCCTAGTCAAAATTTTTCTCCAGATTTTGATAATTTAGTAAGTAGGAAACAACGTCATATTTACAACAAACAGTAGATGTGATAAATTACTATCCTGACATTTTGTTTCAAATGAAAAAATTTGAATTTTGAAATAAGTAAATTATTAAGCCTACTGTCTATATCATAAGTATTTATTTTTTATTTTATCAATTGTTTTTACTATTTTAAATTGACATTTTATAATTGGGATTTATTTAATTTGCCTTAAGCGTCCACATTAAAGGAAAATATTCTTGTATAAATCAGTGTATTTTAAGAATGACAAGGGTCGAGGGAAAAAAAGCTTTTTTATGTGTAAACCTTTAAAATGTATATTAAATTAAATAAAGATATTACGTGCGACTCGCAATGCCTCCTTAATGATATAGTGCTGCCCTCACTCCTGTTCGAGTTTGACACCCCTGCTATAGCCACATTTTTCCAGAAAAATATGGGTAAATCTTTTCTAAATTCAACCTTCCTCATCCTTAAAACATTAGAGTAGTTTAATACCTAAGCGTATAGCCCACGGTGCTAAAAAATATTTAAATTTTGGTGACCTGGTGGTCTAGGGGTAAGGTGTCAGACTTCTATGCTGGCGGCCGGGGTTCAATCCTCGGTCCCGGCAAAGATTTATCTGATTACCAAACCATTCCTTCACCTCTGACAAGACATCTTGTGAATGAGAGGAATGCCAGGTCTCCACCGTGGTTCGGATTCCACGTTAAACTGTAGGCCCTCAATTTCATCTCACAATCACCCTACCATTAAACATTAGCGTAAGTGCGTATAACCCGAACGGGTAGTAAGACGCAGTGCTAATAATAATAATAATAATTAATAATAATAATTTTAAATTTTGACCTCAAATTAAGGGTGGTTTATTACTGATAGGTTTATGAAAGTTGTAAGCTAGGTCGGAAACGGCTCTAGAAATTTTGTTTAAAATACTCTTCCGGCATTTTTTTATATTAAAAAAATCTCTTTGATTTCAAAGGAGACCTAGTAACACTATGTGTCACACCACCATGCGTCACACAATGGGTGCCATGAGACTTGTCACACAAAAACCGACAAGAGAAGAAAATATATAAGTAAAATAAATCTCTATACTGCCTCTCATATATATAATAGAATGTAGGTTTTCTTTTCTGTAGGCCTTGCAAATGAAATGAAACAGGTTCCTTCGTCTCTTTCTGCCAAGTTTTGTAGGCGTCACTGATTGTTTGGTCCACGAATAGGTGAGGGGAGTTGTAGGATGAAAAGGGGGCAGGGGGTGGTAAGGGGTGTCTATTCAAGCTCGCAAGGTTACGTGATTGGCACAGGAGATGAGGGTTTCATTTAAGAATACTCGATCCATAGGTCTTGAATCTATTCTTTAGATCTATCTAGATCAAGAGGTCTTGTATTGATTTAGTAAAAAATAAAAATCAAGCGTATTGAATTGAATTGGCCTCAGAAAGATCCATTAAACTTATTATATTTAAAAAAAGGCTTATTTGGCTACATTTAAAATGTAAATTGTCATTTATTTTTCTAAAAATACAAACAGGGGCTTAGTTTAGCACATGTAATGTGTGTATATTTCCAGATTCTGCTTAATCTAATTAACTGCGGACAGTCAATTTGTTGTTTATTATTATAGTTTAAATGGTGTTCATATCGTAAATTCATTTACTGTTATTAATTACACAATACACCAACCTTTGTTAAGCCCAGTGGCTAATTATAATCTATATATTATATAAATAATTATATACTATAACAAGATAAACTAATTTGTGGCCCAGCATCCAGAAAATTGGTTTTAAAATGTTCCTATTTGATAAAAAGTCTTAAACCATTGGTTTTTTTTTAATTTATATTTTTTCTACTTCTAATTTGATTTCTAGGACTCACCAGAGATAGAATCGATTCGTGAATCAGATCGAGACCTTTGAATCCATCTTATAAATAAAAGATATTAAAAAGTCGTTCTTCGTAAAGATCCATCAGGGATCGCTCATTCCTAGTTTCGTTGACGCGTCAACAAAATCTGGAATAGAACATGATCTTATTTTTTAATTACTAAACATTTTCTACATTCTTCGTAAGCTTCGTATATCCTTACAGTCCTTAATTGCATGTATGATTTTTTAATTATTTTGTGCACACACACTGTGCCCTTAAGATGAGTTGGAAGGATACATTATTTTAAGGGCCATGTATCTATTTAAAAAAAAAGTGTTTTGAGCAAAATAAAATAAGTATTGTTCAGTACGTTTACAGTTGTTTAATTTTCTATACATGGTGATCTCTACAGTTTTTGAACATTTATAATGAACATCGGTAAATATGAAAAAGACATTTCCCAGTCATTTAATAAGTTCCTGATCAGTTAACGCCATGCTCATGACAGATATTCAAGAACAGTTGATATCACCATAATGTGAATAAACTTTAACTCTATGTTTTTACTGATGAGATATTTGATTTCTTTGAACAAAAAAAAAAGTATTGCTATAAAAACTTTAAAAAACAACACTTACCTTAACTCTCATCATCTTCCATAGCACCTTAATCACGTGATATTGTGTCAACCATTTGGAAAATATACTTTATTCAATCCAACTCTTCAAATTAAACATTTTCAGAACAATGTATACACACATTAAATATTATTACAATTTAATATGTTGTGTAGAGTTTTTAGTTCAATTAACGATCGTCTTTAATTGAGTGATGTTTTTTTAGGAATTACTTTTTACAAAATTTCAAATTAAAATACGACACAAGTAGAAAATGGAGATTGTTTCCTTTAATATAGTTAATGCTTTAATTTTGAGTCAAAGCAATGTTCATTTGCTTGTGTACCTATGATTTGTTATCCGTAGTGACAGTCCAGAATAAAGTTAAAAATTGTCCAACTGATACGGAGTTGTACGGATTACGTACATAATGGATAGAGATTTGGTGGATAGAGAGGTTTGTTAGTGTAGAGCCGATATCTTCTTATGAATAACGATTAATTATGGATTGAGACTCTGAATAGAGACATATTTTAGTGTGAAGTCGTTCTCTTCTTACGGACTATTTGACATAATGGATCGGAATTAAGTGGATAGTGAAATCTGTTGCTGTGGAGACAATATATTCTTAGGGACATTATGGATACGGAGTATGTGGACGTTTGAAACGTGTGATACCAGTGATCCACATATTACTACCGCCACAGCTATCCGCCTATTTTAACCAATATTATTTTCATTCATTCATTATTTATTTTTTATTTTTTGCTAGACCCATGTCTTACTATTCATTTGGGTTGCACACATATGTACGAGTTACGCAGATGTGTTAGTGTTAAGAAAGGCTAAGCTTAGAGGAAGTTTACCTATATTTTCGTGGAGTAAAATTAATAAACCATTATTAAGTGACCAATCACATTATTTTATGCAGACATATCTGAATTTATTTCTGCTATGTCATATAATTTAATCACTAGTTGTTGTTAAAATACTGTTTAATAGCTTTTTTTAAATGGTTATGCACTGAATTGAGTCATATTTAGTGAAATACCTCAAATATGTTCATAATATTATCAAAGATTTCTTCTTCTTTAGAACATTTTAAAGATACGAAGGCTATTGTGGATGTCGAAGTTGATGAATAGAAGATTAAACCTTTTGACTTGCGACATTTTGAAACATCGCACGCCTCTAATATCGTTTTTATCGGTCGTGTCAACGGATTGTATGATACTAGACACTTTGATCACAAACTTGCTTCAAGTCAGTCCCACTTCTCGATGTAAGATCAGGAGATCTAAAGTTTCCGGTCCTCCAACAAGAAACTATGTATCAGTGTCTGGAATCTTAACCCTCCCTCCTAACCCCCTGTCATTTCTTCACATACTTGACCTAGAGTGGCGCAATCTGGATAAAGTTTCTCTGTAACAGGGTATCAGTAGAAAGTAACCCTTTGCTCCCCCTTCTTCCAAACCATGCTCCATTAACTTCTAGAAGACTGTATTGTGTGTATGGAACTTGCCACTTAATAAAGCACCCAATATCCGAATCTCGTTAAGACACTGAGCCTTAATTACGTAACATTACGTGGTTATTCTCTCTCTCTCTCCTGGATTTTGTTAGAAGGTATTCCAGTTAAACGCGTTTAATACAAGATGGCGGTGACTGCAAGGTTAGTTTACAGGCCTATTTTCAAAAAAAGAGCCATATCGGACAGCTAGAAAAGCTTTTTTTTTTTTATCACTGCGTCTTACTACTTGTTTGGGTTAAACGCATAATATACTATTTACGCTCTTATGTTAGGGATAAGGAAAGTTGAATTTAGATTAAATGCATTGGCGTGGGGAGGGAGTGGAAATACAATTTAGTAAAAATCCCCCTCAATACGCCTGATAAGAGATTCGAATCCTAATCTCCCCGTCGTCGGCAGTCCAGTCCAGTCTTTTGCGTGAGTGACGCCTTAGAACATTCGACCACCGAAGAGGGTGCTAGGATAACTAGTAGATCTATTTTTACGTGGTCATCCATCAAGTCCTGTGATATTCAGTGGAAAACTTTTTATAAATAAAATAACACTAATAATCTTACTATAGTTGGTATTGTATGTAACGGTTTTTGAAAATTTAAACAAAACAAATCTATAAATTTACATTCCCTAATTATCTTCGTAAAATTCTCAATTGTGATTAAAAACAAACAATAATCGGAGTGGGGATAGGAAGGGGTGTTAGGCTCATCCTAAGGGAAGGTTGTTGCTCATTAAACGTCCGGACTGGGCTCCGGGTAATCTCGTTCCGGGAGATTAACGACGTCTAGCGACTCGCCCCGCAGAATCGTTCCGGTGAGACATTAAGTGCCGCAGATAATTCTTATCCACCCCCTTCTACCCCCTCAATCTCCTACTACGTTCCTTCTTCACCCCCCTCCCACCCCTTCCATACCCCTCATACCCCTTCCTTCTACCGTAACATCGGGACTTAATGGCTTATGTAGAGGCAGATCTTGCCCGGAAAATGTCATAAACATATTTAACTCGNTCTTTTTTTTTTTTAGAACATGGGAATCTTATGACGGGAGTTTGTAAACCGTGGGAAGCAACCGCTACTATTATTATTGGCTAATATACTACTATTATTATTTGACCTAGCAGACAATTTATAAGAACTAAGGCTATGTCAGGACACTAATTAAAAAGTCTTATTCTGATCCTGGGTCTATATCTATATAGTAAAAGCCCCCATGTGGTGTATGTTTTTATGTCCAGAGTTGTTTTTTAAAACTTTGTTAATTTTGTTTCTAAAAATGTGCATAACAAATTAATATACAAAATATATAGGAAATCCACTAGAACTGATTCAAATCATCCAACTTCTTATAAACTTGCCACTTTCAATAGCCTAACTAATCGTTTACTGAATATCCCACTCAGCAAATTCTATTACAAAACTGAACTAAAGACTATCAAACTAATAGCCACAAATAATGGTTATTCTCATCTCACTATTTACAAAATCTTACCAAAAATATCAAAGATCTATTAACTTCTCCACTACTCTCCCTAATGAAAATCTAAACAGCTTAGATCGAAATAAAAAATTGATTAAATTCACTTACAATGGTTCTGAAACTTATCGTATAACAAATATGACAAAAAACACAATCCAATCATTGCTTTTACAACTAATAATAATAATAATACAATTAAGAAAAAATTTAGTGACAGCAATTTAAATAAAAATTAAAAATACAGTAAAAATGGAATTTATCCACTCACCTGCTAATGCAATAGTATCTACCTAGGGTAGACAGGTAAGAATTTTATGTCTCGTTATAGAGGACACATTTATGATTTTCAAACCATCAACACAAAACAATAGACCAATGTATGAAACCTCTTCATGTCTCTTATAAAGGCACAAAATTAAACACAGCTGAAAATATCGTCATTCAAGAAGCTTTATTTAATTTTTAAAAAAATCAATTATCAGTGAACAGTTTCAATGTTCAACACATTGAAACATTTACCCAAAAACATCCAAATCCTGTTACCTCATATATCCTGCTCTACCTCCCGTTGTAAAAAAAAAAAAGACCCGTTCAAGCCGGAGTTGAGAAGATTAGTACCTTATAATTCTTCTCCATATTCATTTCCAATATTTTATCCATCCTTAATTCCACAGATCACTCAACACTCAGCTGGTTCAATAGTATGTTATAACCAAATATTTTTAAACCGTGCTTTTAAATTGTACCTCTTTATAGTTTTCTTGTCACACTTCTTTTGTTTTTATACATATTTTCTCCATCCCGGCCACACCTTATTTAGTTAACATCTAGCTGTCATAACAACACATCGTGTTTTTCACAACGAAATAAGAAAGTTTGTTTGTTTTAATAATTTCTCTAAACTATTTTATAACAGATTAATGATATTTCACAATATTTCTTATAATAACTTTAATCTTAATTTATCTCCATGCCTTCTTTAATTTCATTTGAAGTATCCATGATTATGGTACCCTAGTACCGAGACATTTTGGAATGAAATAATTCAGACTTTTTCCAAAGATGGATGTCAAAAAGGAGTAATGGGACAAAGACAAAGATAATACGTAGATCATTCTACATTACATAAATTCTTTAGTTAATTTTCTAAATCAGTTTGGAAAAGGTTTACTTAATTTTTATTCATTAATTTCAAACACAAATCTGGACTTTTAAGAACATTATTCATATAAGGTTATATTGTATTTCACATTTTTGTATTAATATTTTAATGTGTCAACTTATATTTTAAGACTATTCATCAACTCCTTTGAGCATTATATTTTAGTTGATGATGCATTAGAATTGTATATAATTGTTCATATCTTACACTATGTTACTTTATAATTTTTTTTATTAAAATTGTAAATTTTAGTGCTTGTCAATTTCACTTAATATATCAACCACGATCAATATATCCTTCAACTATCCGGACTCGTGGTATAGTGATCAGAGCTCCTGGCTGTTGATTTAGAGGTCCCGGGCTCGATACCCAGCTGGTATCTGAGGAATTTTCTCCAGAAGAGAATAATCAGGCTTAAGTTAGGTTAAGATCTTACATGGATCCACCCCATGATATTTACTATCACTATCAACTCATCTCATCGGGACATGGAAATAGCCTCCACGGAAAGGACGTACGATTAGTACACTCGGGCGTCCTCTGGTCAACGGTACATTAGTACTGGATAATCTCTCCAACAACTGGGCTACAGCTTGTTTTAGCCCAGACACCGCATTATTATCTCTCGGATATTTTTAGTCCTTAAATTAATGTATAAAATTGGAGATATAAGAATTTAAAAAGATAAATTGGATTTTAGATTATGGTAGGAAGGATTTCTTATAAAACTCATAAATAAGCCTACTTTTTTATGATAAACATTGATAACATGTCACTATATATATTATTAGTGTTATTCTAGAGATATTGATGATAATATTAAATGCGTAAACTATATATTCTATGACTTGGCGTATGAACATAATAAAGTAGTCTTAGTAAATTTTGGAACTGTAAGATATGGTTTTTTTTATAATAGAATCCTATTATAGCTATAATATTGACTATTAGGGACATAATTAAATTATGAATCCAGAAATAAGAAAACACTCTTAAACTCCCACTTGTATAAATGCAATTGGCATAGGATTATACTAAAAAATAATGTATATATATATATATATATATATATATATATATATATATATATATATATATATATATATATATATATATATA
>CABFVX010004609.1:52448-62615 GCA_902151425.1 Timema shepardi | reverse complement strand
TATTTACGTAAAGCTTGAAAGTTATTGGTTTAAAAGAATATTCTTCTTATAAAATATTTGTATTATAAAGAGACCTACATATTTGTAACGATAAGTAATTTCATATCTCAAATAGCTTAGGCGATATTATAATTTTTTTAAATAATTTACGCATCAGACTGGAGCTCTTAAAGTCATTTTGCCGAAATATTGAGAGAAGCCATTTTGTTTGGAATATTTATAAATGTTTAGAAATGAAATTTAATCAAAATCGTTAGAGCCGATTTTGAGATTTTTTTTTCTCTCTTTTTGCCCTTCAGTAAATTACCCTCAATTTTAAGATTAGATATACAATTCCAAAAACCCCTCGGGGCAACCCTATAAAAACCCTAGATACCAAGTTTTATTCCGATCGGTAAATTAGTTTAGGCTCTAGTTGAAGGTACAGACAGACAGACAGAAAGTCAAAAACAACTTTTTTGGATTCATGAAACGTCAAGATTCATCAAAATCTTGAGCTCTATTTTTTATACGATCACTATACTTTCTCTACCTGTAAGATAGCGAGAAAGTAACAAGAAACGTATAACCCAAACGGGTATTAAGATGCGATGCTAAAAAAGAAAATTGAACACAAGGGACTACTGCAAACCTATGCACGAATGTGTGGACGGCGGATACAATTCGCGACAAGCTGAATGTTCGTGCCCTTCGATGTGTGATTGCAGACAATCGATGAAAACATGTTTGCAGTACGGCAAATACCAAACATTCGTCATAACTCACTCATCTACACTACACTATGAAGTATTTTCCGAATTCGACAAACAGTCGCTACTCGGGATTTGCTGAATGCAGTATGTGTAACGCGGCCTTTGACCCGAACGGGTAGGTATATTAATACGCGCTGAAAAATACCCAATTACTGAAAGTTGTTTAGATGACTTTTAATAAACAAGTCGACCAATGATAGGTGTTCATTTTCCTGATATATTGGCTCAAAATAGTAAAGAGCTCCATTAATGATCAAAGGTTCCCGGGCTTTATTTCTGACAAGGGCTGTGTCAATTTGAAATGGCACAATGGTCTGGCGGTTGTTTTTGTCCTATAATTAAGTTAGCATGCAGGCAGGTTTCATGGAAACATAATTAATCTCAAGACAAACTTTTTTCCCGTCTCCCACCTACCCGTCTGGTCTATCCTTATATTTAATTTACACTCTTAAGGAAGGTAGAATTTTGATTAAAAGTACCCATATTTACCTGAATGGAAAGTGGGAAACCATTAAAACGTGCGGTGATTCCTTTCTAAAATGATTCATATTGTTCTAAAACAATCAATTTTCATATTAGTTTAAAAAAAACTTTTCCGATGGTACGAGGATATATAAAAACATTTCAAAAATATTAATTAAGGAAGCCTCAATTTCAGGAAACTACTATTTATTTCTACAGCAATATTTTTTGTTCTTCCAAGCAGATTAAAAAAAATATTGTACTTACCTTGAAAATTTTTATATTAAAGTTAACAATTTTTAAATATCGAAGCCGTAAACTATATATAATTTACGCGTTGATTTTTTACAAACATCACATAAAGGCGGGTTTTCGCCCAGGTAAACTTTGTTTAATATTAAAATTTGCTTCACTACCCTCAGATCCAACCTTTAGATAACCGGCAAACCAGACAAGGTGAGACTGATGCATTTTACCATGTGTTCACCGGTGCGGATTAGTAAAATTTTTTAATATTGATCTGCGTAGTATAATATGAATATAATAGTAGAACCAATACGTCATAACTCATAACTATGTAACTAATCCATTGCTTCAACATTTCATCTCAATATCTCATAGCTTTGCGACTGTCCTCCATAACCACTCAGTAGTGGAGGGCAGTCTTACTGATGTTCTAAAAATGGGGAAGGGGCTCTATTGTAAGTTTGAAACTCATATTCGTTAATACCAAGAACGTGCACATACTTAAAACTGTTATAAAACGAATCACTCAAAAAACTAGTTGTCGCCCACGGCCCTATGTATAAAGTGTTACGTGGAGTCTACTCGCGAGCCTTGTGATTCAACTCATTGTCTGGACGTATAAAGTTCCTTTCATACGTATGTCCTTCTCTAAGAAACATACATCACTTGATATGACAGTAAAATATAAAATGTAGTCTAGTTACACGAGGCAACAAAAGCGGTCATAAGGCGTGTTCCCCAAACAGTCCATCTACATGCAACAGGCGAGTTTCTCGCAGCAGGTAGAAAGGGCCTGATGTCGCAGCAGGTAGAAAGGAACTGCGGATTGACCGATATAGAGGACCCTATGTCGCAGCATGTATAAAGGACCTGATGTCATAGCATGTAGAAATAACCTGATGTCCGGTCGGTAAAAAAAAAACCAGGAATAATTTAATATAACTTCCCTAGGCCAGAGTGATCAAAGAGGCTGACTACAAGTCTAGTAGATATTTCAAATTAATTGTAAAATGTGCCAAAACAGGTCTTCAAACCCCAGACCTTTGTCTAATCGTGTCACTGCTCTACTGATTGAACAATAGGCTTACTAAAACTTGTCCTAAGTACTGTACATGGACTAAGCCCTGTGTACGAACCAAATTCTCGCATAACTTTGTTGATAGAAAAGTGAGGCTTTAATTCAAAAGTCCGGATAAAGATTCCCCGTCAAGGCAAATTTTTAAATATGTAATAATTTTCTTCCCACATTATAAGTAGCGTAATACTCTTAGCACTAGAGTTTGATGTTGAAAGATAAATGTACCGATAAGTTTGTCTTCTGTGCGCCGCCGCCGGGCTATCCGAATATTCGGGTAAAGATGAGAAAAGAGGAATTTAGAGAACATTTAATCGCACTTACGTGAAGTTAGAGTGGTAAATTATTTAGGAAAAACCACCCTCATTACACCCGACCAGGAGTTGAACCTTGATCTCTCTGTCACTCTAAATCAAGTTTAATGTAAGAGTGACGCTTTGAACCATGTGACCACCGACCACTGGGTTTAAGATAAGTTCATTCACAAGCTGTGGTGTTAAAACAAAGGTTTGGGTATCACTCTTTTAAATTTAACTCCATTATCAAGTGACTCAAAATGTCGCAAAGTTTTAAAATTCGATATGGACAAAAAAAGTTATGAGGAGTCATATTCTTTTTTAACATTAAATAAAATCAATCTAAACTGAGAAAAAGGCAATTTTATCACTATATATACGTTTTAAAAACAAAGACAAATTGGTCTTACTTAATTAAGTTGGTCATATAAAATTGTTGAGCTCATTTTTAAACACTTGTTTGAGAGGGAAGGGGGAAGATCAGAACTCTACTCAAGTTGTTTTATGGGTAGAGGATAAGACGTTTTTATGATTACTGGTACATTTATTGTCCTGGGTACAAGTAGTTGGTACTATTTATGTTGATTTTAGCCTTGGAGCTTGAAGTGTTGCATGTTAAATAGATTATTAATACGAATAATACATCATATATGCATGTTGAATATAACACCGGTGATCTCGCCGACATGGGTGTCCTTATCGTCTGATTTTGTCGATGACGAGTAGTTCAGGTTTTGAATCCCGACTGGGTGTATTTAAAAATACAAAAATAGGTCTAATCATTTCCCCAACGCTCCACGTGAATGAGGATACATTTCTTCAAATTCTACCTTCATCATCCCTACCTTATTAGTGTAAATATGCTTATAGCCCGGACGGGTAGTAAGACGCCGTCCGTACACAAATCAGCCAACAGTAACCTAATGTCAAGCACAGCCCCCCCCCCCTACCCCTTATGAGAAAGATTACTGTACGCCATTGGTCTTGTGCGGCGGGAGCTACCTCTTAGCACTGTAGATAAGGCTACTTCTCCAGAAAGCGTTTCGACAGTTGTCGAGCGTGTTTCTGGTTGTTATTACTACGCTGTCGCACACGACCCGTTCCTTGCGCCTGGACATGAGGTTCACGCATAACATTAACAACACTCACGCCACATGCTCTATTATTGAATATTGTTGGTTTCATTGTCTGCCCAACCACGGGCAAGGTGAGTGAAAGTGAAGGCTGACACATACACGTACACACACGCACCTACGAGACAATGTCGCTTGGTTTTTTATTACTACTGTACTCGCACGTGGTATAAACGTCAAGATAATTAAATCTAGTTTGCCGGTTAAGGGTGAGGTAAGGGTTTGAATCCTGGCTGGGTGTACTCGGGAGTGAGTGTACTTACATGTTTTCTCCCTCTGCGCAAACGCGAGTACATTTCCTCTGAAATTCTACCTTATTTATTCATATCTCAAGTAATTAATGAATGCGTAAAACCCGAATGGCTACTAAGACGTGATGGAAAAAATAATTAAATATATTACAGCGCTTTAGTGTTCGTGTCTTGTGGATCATCGGCGTATTTTGGAGGAAAAAAAACTTCGAGGAAAAACAAAGCACAGACTATTCGTTTTAGATTAGTAGTGTCCAATTTTATATTCAAAAGTTTTCGGCCCTCGTCGGAAATCTAATTTTGTATCCTTAGATCAATTGGAAGAAAACCCGCTTCGGTGGCCGCATGGTCTAAGGCGCTACTTTAGCAGTAGGCTAGACTGGAAGATTGAGGTTCGAATCTCGATCGGGTGTACGGAAAGTGGTATTTCCAAAATGGTTTTCCACTCACCCTTCACACAAACGTGGGTACACTTCCTCTAAATATAACCTTTTGGATCCCTAAATCATTAGCGTAATTAGGATCTATGCGCATAGTCCGAACGGATATTAAGACGTGATGCCACAAAAAAAAAGCAAGACCATCCCCTCAATGGCTGAATGGTCTAAGGCATCACTCTCGTGTAAGCCTGGACTGTTGAAGATGGGGTGATCGAGGCTCTAATACCACTCGGGTTTACTGGAGTGTTTTTTCACTCTTCTGCCACGCAAATACGGGTAGATTACCTCTAAAATGCTTACTTCCTCATCCTTACCCCATTACAATAATTATCATACATGCGTATAACTTGATCAGGTAGTAAGACGTGGTGATATTAAAAAAAATTATTGAAATACCACTTTACATAGTAGATAAGGATTCAAAACTATTCTTAGGCCGGTGACAAACTGACGTTTTGGTCGCTGCGACACAAACGCCGCGACCTGGTCGCTCTGCTCTCGAAGTGTAGTAGTCATTGTTTCATATGAGAGAGGTCGCTACGCCCAAGAAACACTCACTTCGACGTTTTCAAATATGTCGCTAATTTTATACTTCTCATATGAAACAATGCAATACATTAGAGCAACCTGGTCTAGGCGTTTGTGTCGCAACGACCAAAACGTCAGTCTGTCACTGGCCTTATGTCTCTAGAAATAGTTGAATACGTTAGGCATGGGTCCAGTTTAAAACAAACTTAGAAGTTGGATGCTTTTGAATACAAACACAACTTTTTTTTTTGCTTTAAAAAATAAAATTCTCTCTTAACGTGGGGTGGATTTTATGTTTGTAAATAGGTCTAATAATTAAAAATTAATGCTTTCCGCAGCTTATATTTCTATGTTTGTCCGCTTTGAATTTAATCCCCTTGTCGCTGGTGGGAAAGGCGGTGGGGATTCTAAGTAGAGATGTGACAAAGCACTCTTAGTTTTTTTACTAAGCTTGAAGGGGTTTTGGTTTTCATCTTTATATTCTGATCACTTCTCATTCCATTGTTCATTGGTTGTTTCCTCCCTTGCTGGACCATGCTCTCTGAATATCCTTATATTTACTTTACTTTAAAAAAATCCCTAGTAACGAATGGTTAGTGAAGGAGTGAGGTTTGAAAGGGAATCTAATAGGTCATTGTAAAAAAAAGTTTTTTTTACGTTGGTTTGGGCATATTGAGGGGATGCTTGTGGATCGGGTGACGAAGTAAAAATATTAATGTAGCGTGTGTGTGGATCAAAAGGAAGGAGTGAGTAGGCCATGTAAGACGTGGCTGAATGTTAGAGACGAATGTGCGGAAAAGAGAAACATTTAAGTGTCTTAAGAATAAAAGAGCATTTATGATTCGGTGTGTGGATATTGTTGAAGCAACGGGAGTATGCAAGGATAGGGAAGTGTGGAGTAAGTTAGTGAGTTTGGAATAAGTACAGAGTTGTATTTAGAGCTATATGAACAGTTTATTGCCTACCCCGTAAAAGAACGGCGTGATTATTATGTATGTATGTGTGTGTATGTATGTGTGTATGTATGTGTGTATGTATGCATGTATATTTAGGTTTTTGATTAGTGTTTATGACCGCTTCTCTGATCTAGTGATCAGCGTTATTGGCTACAGATTAGAGGTCCAAGGTTTGATTACCGGAATTCCTAAATTTATCTTTAAAGCAGTAGGCTCACACCAAGGAGTAAGTGTATATAGCGAACTCCAATTCCCACTACTTTATCATGTATTTAAATTTTAATAATACTTATAAAATATAATTCCAGCCCGCTTCGGTGGTCTCATGATTTAAAGCAGGGATCAGCGACGTTTTTGATATTGCGGGCCGTATGGTTTGAAAAGTAAATTGTGGGTCGTTTGAAAAAAAACTCACCCAAAAATGTTCAATTTTATATTTCTCATAACTTTTTTTGTGTATATTTTTATGTAAATATTAATTGTTTGTTTGCTAAATCTTTTGTGGGCCAGATAAAATCAGTTGGTGGGCCGTAGGTTGGCGCCCACCTGTTTGTACTTCATCGGTCCGGTACGTTTTTGTTTACTATGGCACACACTTGTCCTTATCTCATTGAATCAGCTCATTTCGACGTTATTATTTTTTATGAAAATGGATAGAAATTGGGTAAACTCCAATCGAGAATTTTTACCGAGCCGCTGCGGAGATATACGCCATACTGCATGTCTACCTACAGGCGTCAATCTCGCAATAAACTGGACTGCTGGTGATGAGATCGGGATTCGAATTGTGGTCTATTATACTGATGATGTTTTTTTCCTAAATGGTTTCTCACTATCTCTCCGAGAAAGTGCGGCTACTTTTCTTAAATATAAGAGTATACCTTCTCCCTCTCTAACACATTACAGTAAATATGTGGATATACCAATCGGGTAGCAAGACGCGGTGAACAAAATAAACCACAACCACAAGACAATCCCGAGAAAGCCTTTTGACAAGAGAATTCCTGATCCGAATATCTCGAGTGTTTTCACAGCGTTTCACTACTATTATTATTAGTACCGCGTCTTACTACCCGATCGGTTTGTACGCACTTAATCTATTGTGTAATGTTAGGGTGATCGTGATATTAAATGGAAGACCTACAGCTTAACGTGGGACCCGAACCACGGTGGAGGCCTGGCATTCCACACATTTACAAGTTGTGGTTTCACTACTGTTCGCTTCAATAAAAGATAGGTTTGATAGTAAACAAATTCTTTATTAATGCAAACATTAAACACTGGAAACATTTTGTTTATTAATCATATGAGTTGTATCCATATAGACTCGTTTTGAAATAGCGAACAAATTTCTTGCGTTAAACATTTAACGCATGATAAAATGTTCTACACACACTATATTTATTTAATACGAGCAGATTATACTCGTTACGCCGAACCATTCTTTCTTTGTGTTAGCCAATCTATTTTTTTTACATACTTTACTGAATATTACGTAACCTTCATAAAATTACAACCGCTATTTTCAAAATTTGTGTATACATTTTTTTAATGAAACACAAAATACATCTTTATTTCGGCATTTTATGTAAGCACGCTCGTGCTTGCCACTATAGAATACCTGGGAAGATTAGTAAAGCCTTCTGCAAAAGTCGGGGAACAACTCTTTTATACCTGCAGACTTCTATCTTACTTTAAAACGGCTTCATTCAGTTGGTCAGCTAATCAAAATGAGCACGTTCAAAATTTGTTTTTTTAGGGCAAATACATTTAAAACATTTTCTTCTGGCTATCCTGGAAAACCTAATCATTTTACAGTCCAATTTTCACCCGCTTCGGTGGCCGGGGTGTTTAACGCGCCACTCCTGCAGTAGACTAGACTGCTGATAACGGGGATATTGAGGTTCGAATCTCGGTCAGGTGTACTGAGGGTAGTTTTCAAAATTGTTTTCCACTTTCCCTTCCCGAAAATTAGGGTACACTTCCTATAAATATAATCTTCCCTATCCCTAAAACCATTATCCTAATTTGTACTTAAGCGGGTACCTGAACGGGTAGTAAGACGGGGTGCTGAGAAAAAAAAGTCACATTTTCATAGCGAGGCCCTTTTGGAAAATACAAACACATTTTGGCTGACAAAATTGAGAACATTTTACTATAATATTAGTGTTATTTTATACGTATTTATAAAATACATCAAAATTGGCAACTACAGATCACATGAACACATTTAATTACATATAGTAAAGAAAATTTGACTGTAATCTGGTCTAGTTGGCTGGGGCTAAATTGACGTGTTGTATTGAGGACTTCATTTATATAATCACTTAAGGAGAATACTTGCACAGTTTATTTTAATTCCCCCCATTCTCTTCGCGTCTCCTTAGGTAAGATAGCTCGAGTCGCAGTCATCAATTAGGCGACAACTCAGAATATTTGTTATTGTGAGCATGTTGGACACGACTGACGTGAAATGCCATGAAAGTGTTGTGAGCTTCTAAATAAGGAGTGAAATGTATGTAACAGCGACGACACGGTCTGTGACTGCGGATACGAGCTATTAGCGCTAACAGAGCGTATAGTGACGATATTACCCACAACTCCGCGCGCAACATTTGCTCAAGGAGTAGATGTAATGGTGTCTGCCCGGGTCGAAGGGAAGTGAGAGGAACACACCATTTACACCTGAGTTCAGATATAACGACCTGAGCTAATGTGGTTATTACTGCTTACAAACACACCGCTTCCTTCAATGGCTAGGGACAAGTCCAACTCCCGCCTGAGATTGAGGTAGATTTCAACCAGAGACTGGTATTGCACACATTCACACGAATATATTATAATACTCTTGAACGACATCTGGAAAACAGTTTAGTTATATTGAAATAATTTACGGTATGATTTTACGAGAAATAAACTTTGTTGCCAAATATATAGCTGCAAAACCTTATCACGCCAAAAAAGGTTGTTCTGAGATAATTGAGAAAATAATTAGAATAAATAGGAAACATCTAAATTGTTTTAGTAAGCTATATATACATGTTTGTTGTGTGTAAAAGGTTTATAAATTTTTGTGTGAAGTAACTGGGATATGGAAAGTAGACCTCAAAACAACACAACTATAGACATGTCCTATGCTTGACGGTTCCAGAGATAAGTCTTTCCAAGTTTCAGCTGGAATTGTTAATAGCCCTACTTGATACACTCCTGTTGCACCTCTTGTGACGTATCACTGCTGGTACTCGGGCAAAGCTTAAGATACACTAATAGGGTGCACAATGAAGCATGGGTGATGAAATGTACTCGAGTTTTCATGAAGGGAAAGTGGTAAACCATTTAAGGAAAGCCGCTTTAATCACACCCGACCGGGATTCGAAACTGTACTTTCACGTCCCA
Organism: Timema shepardi; assembly: GCA_902151425.1. NCBI lineage: Eukaryota > Metazoa > Arthropoda > Insecta > Phasmatodea > Timematidae > Timema > Timema shepardi. The sequence continues at coordinate 53,080 of CABFVX010004609.1, read as the reverse complement.
CGTGACCCCTTCTTTCATGAGAGCGACGCCTCAGACAGTGATTGTGGGGCTATTGATGCGGTATCAGATAGTTTGTAATTGTAACATGGATAATAGCTTTGTGAAGCTGCTGCTATACACTTCAAAAATAGTTTACCTAGAATACTATCCCGCAATGCTAGAGTGAATAAGGTTTTTCTTGGTTAATTTGGATTAGTGCCAAATTTATCGAAAATGCTTTCTTCCAAATGAACAACTTTGTTGTTGTTTTTGTTCATGCTTTCTACTACGCATAAACCCGAATGTTCTTATTCAAGACTTTAAAAAACCTGACCTTGTTTTAAAACTATTTATGTTAATTAAGTATAGTTGAAAAATCACATTTGGACTTGGGAATCAAAACTGGGACTCTAGTTTTTTTAAATGTATTTTATATGTAAATTATTTATTTATGATAATATTTATGTCCCCAGACTAATTTTCAGCCAAATTCGTTAAAATAAATAATCGAAACATTATGAACAGGTTTTAAAATATCTCACTAACTATGACATATTTTTTTAAATCAAAAACCATTAGAACAACTATTAAACAGTATATCATCATTAGCCAGTGACAAGTGTTTCTCACAAACTCCGATCCCCCCCCCCCCC
>CABFVX010004609.1:23661-52442 GCA_902151425.1 Timema shepardi | reverse complement strand
CCCCCCTACCTTTTATTTTGGCTCTAAATGTGTGTGCAGTTCCTTTTACAAAGCTCTCATCTGTTTCCCGCTTTGAAGATGATAGAGAGTTGGACATTCAAATGTTATGTTGCGTATTATCCTCTATTGTGTTAGATAGCTTTGTTTATGTTTAAGTAAAGGCTAAGACCTAACCAGCATTGGTTGTAAATTACATCTAAAGTTTCAAGGAGAAGACTAGTTCATTTCTTTCATGTACCGTGTATATGTATAAGAATGGTATTGATATATATATCAATCAATACCATTCTTATACATAATTTATTGAGTCTGTACAATAACAGGAACTAAAGAAAAATAACAAGTTGTATTAAGTATTAACTACTTTATCCGGCTTCCACCAGTGATTTTAGAGCGGCTGTCCCCCCAAATACCTATGATCACTTTAAGTTAAGTTAGTTAAAAGGTGGGCGTTAAATCTGCGAATTAAAAAGAAAGTCGTGTAGGTATGGATAGCAGTGATGGCTACCCGACCAAACATGGGCAGGTCATCAGTAATTACCAAAGCAACACTGACAAGACACCTTTGTTTCTGGTAGCGTCAATGATCTCATCAAGGCGGGGTCTACACACAGTGGCTGTTGTTCCATCGCGCGGGTGACTTGACTCCTTAGACCCACAACGAGCTGGGTTTGTTCAGTGACGGAGTAGGCCCTAGTTAAAACCTGGGTGACACCTGTAGGATCTACTGTTTGTAGGTGGATGGACGTGATCTGAAGCATGGATTCATCATTCATACGGGTGACCTGGTGGTCTAGGGGTAAGGTGTCAGACTTCTGTGCTAGGGGTCCCGCGTTCAATCCTCGACCCTGGTTCGGATCCCACGTTAAACTGTAGGTCCTCCATTTCATCTTACAATCACCTTATCATCACACATTAGCGTAAGTGCGTACAACCCGAACGGGTAGTAAGACGCGGTGTTAATAATAATAATAATAATATCATTCATATAATTATATTTTAATTTTAATGTGCTTCCTTTAAGTTAAATTAAATAAGACCACGTGCTGTGTTTAAGAGTTAAATCAAGATTAACCATCAACCACTGATTTAGAATTCACTCTTTTAGAGCGAGAGGGTAAAGGGGGTGGGGGAATAAAACACTAATTCATACCTTAGGAAATGTGGTAAGACACTTATTTAGGAGTAGTTTTCAGGTGGGGAAGGGGTGCATAGCTACCCGCAATTCTTCAGATTGGAAAAGAGGAGGAGAGGATGTTACTAGACCTCCAGAACTCCTTCCCTCTAGGACAGGAGTGACCAGTTTGATCTACTGATTTACTTCGGAGAAGGAAAATCCTTTGTGATCTACCACGAGACCATAGGGCTATACGATTTTTTCCAGTGGTAAAAAATTAATAACCCCTTTTGTGTTTTAATAGTGAAACTATATTGCATATAAGAACTAAAGTCCTTTCTCACACTACTACTGAGTTTTTCATCAGACTACATAATACATCATTTCCCTTAAAAAGTATTTTATCATCAAACACTTGACTTTGAAGTTGATGTATGGCACCTCATAATCTTAGGGTAGTTTGTTGAATGGGAGTTCATAATTACTCTATCATAAATGAAGGTAGGTTTGTAAATGGTCATCATTCAGACAACACATGTTGATTTGAGAAAATCTGTAAACCCCTCTCTTTCATTTTCTTTCTCTCAATCATGTTTAATCGATCGACCAAACTATCAGCCGTAGTTGACCGGTAGATCACGATCGACTATTTCGCCACCCGTGCTCTAAGTTATATGGCTAACATCCTCTAGATACTTTTGTTGAGCAACGCGCAACTTAATGGCAGGATTTTTTTTCTCCCTAAGGAAATGCAGTTTTACTTTTACAAATATGTATACAATAAAATATTATTCTTAGCAACTTTTCCATGAATTACTTAAAGTTAATTTACTTTTTTCCCCTCTTTATTGGAGGCCCTGCCGATGTTCGGTTTATTTAAATGTTACAAGTCTAAATCGAAGCTATAAATGGGTACAAGCAGGACACGACTAGTTCGAAATAAACTTGAACTTGATCTTAATTGTTTTATTGGCTTCAAACATGTCTGTTTATAACCCGTCACTTAGTTTTTATTTAATTTTATTGGCAAGCATGCAAGTAACACAATGGGTGAGCTACATGTAAGTCTCACTTTATGGTTTGCGTGCCAACCTCGGACTCGGAAAGCCATAGTTTAAGCTCGACTTTTTTTCCAGGAAGTTATTTTTATCACAGATGGTTTTTCATCCTAACTTCATACGAATGTCAGTAAAGTTACTATTAACTACCCTCATAATTGATTCCCATATTAAATTAAACCCTTTGATAACCTTATGACAGGTAAGTTTCGTCCCACAGGTAATATAATATATACAATATATTATTATGTAAAATAAATTATTCATAATATATCTATAACTATAATGAAAACGACAGGATACGACACAGGAAAATAATGAACTAATTTACGTCCTGAAACTATTGATATAATAAACAAACATAAATTGTAAAGATTTAACCGTAGGTGAACTGGCGGTCTAGGGGTAAGGTGTCAGACTTCTGTGCTGACGGCCGGGGTTCAATCCTCGGTCCCAGCATAGATTTATCTGATTACCAAACCCTTCCTTCACCTCTGACAATACATCTTGTGAATATGGGGAATGCCAGGCCTCCGCCGTGGTTCGGATTCCACGTTAAACTGTAGGTCCTCCATTTCATCTCACAATCACCCTACCATTACACATTAGCGTAAGTGCGTATAACCCGGACGGGTGGTAAGACGCGGTGCTAATAATAATAATAATAATAATAATACTTAACCGTAAGTGAAACAGTGACAAAGATATTTTAGAAGACAATGTGATGTGATGTGTGACAAGATTTTAATGCGATTCTCCCGATCGCTTCCTAATTATATTGACAAAATAGACAATAGCGATAACCAGGCGTTACTTGTGTTGGACGTGGCCACTTTGTAAAAAGAACTGCAAATGTATTTAGAACCAAAAATAAAGAAACAAAGACGCGATATGTGTGGGAAATATTTGTTGCTGCCTAATGATGATGTGTAGTATTGCTAGATTTTACAGATGCATTTTTAGCATCTGAATAAATTAAAACTTTTTCTAGCCCATATACATTTAAAATTGCATTAATTTATTTTACAACCTGGGAAAAAAAATAATCCGGCAGAATTATTATTATTATTTAAATTGTTAATTAATCAAATGTATTTGGTTACTAAATACTATTATCAACATTGTTACTTTTTTAGATTATTTGCTACCTCCATAATGTGTAATATTAATTATGCATACATAGTATATATTACTTGAATGTGTGTGTGTTTATATTTTAATGTTCCATTTTGTTCTGCTTTCATAATGTATTTAATTCGTTAATGTGTCCATAAATGTACTCAATTATGTAAAGATATACTCGTATTTGTTTAGTATTATTAACAATTTTAATGTATACATTTATCATAAACATTTTTAATTATTATAATAATAATACATAATTATTTGTATACATTAGAAAGACGTGACTAATCGTAAGAAAACGCCCTTAACGTTGTCAAAATAAGGACGATAATATTGTTTTATTTAGGGGACTATCCCCCAAAATTGTTAACGAATGGTCGCCTAAGTTTAATCTGGTCGTGGTGGTGGAATGACCTTCCTACTTCGCAAAGTATGTCCAAGGTAAAATTAAATTCTTAGTGAGAGGGGAGCAAAATTAGGATAATCTAGGTTAGATTAGCTTAGGGTTTTTTAGCTCCGCTTTTTGATACTTGTTCGGGTTATACGCTTCTATACTAATTACGCTAATGGTTTTAAGAATTAGTAAGGACCTTGGGAGGTAAATCATACCAAGATGGCAGTGTCCAATCCACCTTGGGAGGGAAGATGTTGGTGGTAGTCTGGGGTCAAAAATTGTGCCCAGTCCACCTACTCCCAGTTTAATCCCAGTTGAGTGAGAATTTATCCACAATGAGATCTTTTTTATAACCCAGAAGAATGTTGGTGCACTACTTACATGTTAACTTCTTCATCCTATTTTAGTTTAGGTGGACTGTCATCTATATACAGTATTGCCACTCCTCATTCTCTTCCCCTGAGCTAGATCACTGGGTCGTTGTAGATCCCTAGTTGTAAGTCCGTCTGACTCCAATCCTCCAGATTGTCTGACACATGGCGGCCAACTAGATATGTGACCGCGAGACGCGGACAGACCTCCCCGACGATTGGGCGCCGCCGCCGACTTGTTTTTCTTCCCTTCTGCCCACCCGCCCGCGTTCATTGCGGTGGAGAGTTTAGTTTTAACGATGGTTGGGAACATAATCCCTGTCCTGCGCCACTGTGTCTCTTCTAGAACAGGATTCTGATAAAAAACAAAAGTCTTTTGCGCTCAACATTGATAAACATTTAACTATATTGCTAATGTTACCAGTATTTTATAGGTTTTGATCATATCTACCATACTTGATAACTGAAACTCACCTGAATTTACGTATGAATACGTGAAAGTAGCCTTAGTGACTTGTATAACAGTCGGAAATGGTCCTTTCTACCAGAATCCTCTTCTAGTCCATTCCTGAAAACTTTTGGAATGTTTCCAAAATAGTTTGGATTAGTTGTTTTTTTGTGTGTGAAAAACTGACTCTAGAGACTTCTATTGAGAGATATACGCTTGAAATATGTTTCATAGTCTTTTCACATTGTGTTTTTATGAGTGTGTTTTCGAGCATTTGTTTTAGCTTCTATCTCTGACCTGAAACAAAATAGGCTACCATTCTGCCCCATTTGATTTCACAAGTTGGAATATGTATGCTATTTCTTGTGATTTGTGTGTTTGTAACTGTTCGGGCTAGTTACATATTTGAATAGAGACGAAAATGATAAAGTTTAGAGAAAGTGTATCCGCATTTGCGTGAATACCCTTTTAAAAATAAACACCCTAAATATACACGCCCTAGAGTTTGACTGTGAATTCTCTTATCATCGGCAAACCAAACCAGACGAGATTGGTGTCTTAACCCACGTGCCCATCGGTGCAAGATTCAGCATATTAAATCCCGCTTATAGCAATTGTATTTGCACCTTTAAACCCTAAATAATATCATTGTAATAGCTAATATTTCTCAAACGACCTTTTAAATTTCTCCCCATTGTTCAAAATTGAGATCGCAAATACTCCTGGCCTAAATTTGAACCCTAAACTCCCGAATATTGGTAAACCAGACGCTACGAGACTGGTGCCTTTTCCCGTGATCTCACCGATCGTTGGTCATATAACGATGTGTTATCAATCAATGCAATAGGGTCTTCTTTTAAGACATCATGTAAATAAATGGTGGATTTTGTCGCGACAGCAAGGCTTTGTTCGGAAATAAAATCTTCTCTCATCTGTTGCTTAAGAAATGTCGCTGTTGTAGGGGCGTAGGGTGGGGTTTTTGGGTGGCCCCAACTTTCAGTAGGAAGGAAAAGAGGGAGGGGGAAGGTTTCTCATCAATCAGTCCTGAATGTCCTAGACTAGAGTCTAAGAACGTGCCCGGCCTGAAGATTGTGGTGCGCTACGCTCTTTGTGTGTGTGTTGCGCTATGCTCTTTGTGGTGTGTGTTTTGCGCTACGCTCTTTGTGTGTGGGTTGCGCTCTTTGTGTTTGTGTGTGTGCGCGCTACACGTCCTCAGGCAATTGCACCATAATTCACTTAAATATATATGATAAAACATCGCCCACTGAACCTGGCCGGGGCTCAAACTTTGGGCCCACTGTTCCGTCATTTACGCTAGTAATACCTTTTTAAATTAGGTTTATATAGATGAGAGTTTTGAAACAAATCCACACGATATTAATTTGAACGCAGCTAAAAATGGGAACCACGCACACGAGTATCCCCCCCCTCAATTTCACAGATATAATTTATTGACACTCTTCAATAGTTAATAACATGAACATAAAAACTTGAATGAGGGTCCTACGTTTAAATGGCAGCTACCTTCTCCGGCTCTCGTCTGCAATTTAAAAATGCTGGTTCTCGGAAATGCCCGCATAACACCTCCACACCTAAAATTGTCACTTTAACTTATATAGACCTACATCTAGGCTATTATTATTATTATTAGCACCACGTCTTACTACCCGTTTGGGTTGTATGCACTTACGCTAATGTGTAATGGTAGGGTGATTGTGGGATGAAACGGAGGACCTACAATTTAACGTGGAATCCGAACCACTGCAGAGATCTAGCACTCCATACATTCACAAGTTGTGATTAATACATGTCTTGTCAGAGGTGAAGGAAGTGTTTGGTAATCAGATAAATCTGTGCTGGGACCGAGGATTGAACGCCGGACCCCCAGCACAGAAGTCCGACACCTTACCCCTAGGCTGCCAGGTCACCTAAGCTATTATAAAACTTAAACAACGGTTGATTGGAAAAGCCTTGGATAAGCTGATTTTCTAAATGTGTTTATAAAAAGATTCGATCTATAAAGGCCCGGAGTTTGATTCCCTGTTCGGTTATATTCTTTAAAAAAAAGATGTTCACAGAATGACAATAAAGCCTACTTTATTCATAAGGTCACTTTGCAAGAAATGTCTCGATTACTTCCAGTCTTTGCCCCTCCCCCTTCTATTAACACCCCCCTCGCTAAAAACAACCTGAGATATCAAAGTGCCGCGCTCCCGCTAAACTAGGAAAACACGTTTTTTTGTGTCTGGGGAAAAACAGGGAAATTGGAGGGGTAAAACCTATTGTAAATACTACTAAATTTATGAATTTGGGACATTTAAATTCAAGCTTTTAATAGTTGGCCTTTGTTTATAATAGAATCCGAACTTAAAGACCAAGCAAATTGATTCGAGCACAATAAGTCTATTCTCCCCAAAACCGCTTTTCTTTCCCATCAAGATCAAACTCATGTTTAAAACACAGGGACCGATTGATGTGGGGTCATGGCTTCTGGTCCCGCGCTTGAAGGGGCCCCTATAAGGCCACGTACTTTTTTTTTTACTACAACTTTATAAAATAGTATAAGTGCGATAGTATTCCATATTTATATCGTTCGGTCAACGAGCTTAACTAAACTAGAACTGGAACCGTAATCGTAATCGATAAGTATTTTTAGATTATAAAACGTTCTTATCGGTTCTTAAAGGTTTTAACTTTTAAAATATATTCTTTATAATTGTATTGTATGCCCTTCTTTCTATTAATTCTAATTTCAAACTTTTTTTTCTTATAACCAATTTTTAAAAAAAGGTTGTGTGACCCCACATTTTGCAAGTGGCCGCCACCCTCCGAATTTATTAATCCACCCTGTAAATAAAGATCAATAAACTTCATACTAGTCAATTTTATGAATAGTTTTAAATGTAATTGCTCTGTGCTTCAATTTGAATTTTCTATAAAATAAATAATTGGGAGTTCCTTCTGGAAAACCTGGAAAATATCGTAAATTTTGTATTAATGAAACAGTAGCAGCCCTCTTTGTATACAGATTAAAAAAATATATATATATGCCTATATTGTTTGGAAATTTTATGTGCAGTCTTGAATTAATCCAAGCACAAGTCATAAAAAACCCCACAAAAGCCCTTTTTATCCACCAATATCTCATATGGAGTCAAACCAGGGTCTCCGAGAATTGCCGACGTTTCAAATCCCACTTTTTATTAATATTATAATAAGTTTGTCATTTTGAGAAGAACAACTAACCTGCCACTTATTCTTAATATCTTATTAGGATGATTTGTTAAAATCCTATCGGGAAACCTTAAATAAAAGCTATTAAAATAATTCCAGTCAAGCTTCACAACTCTTGAGTAAGGTGTTTAGATAGTATTGTTTTACTTTCGTATTGAAACGTTATCAATACACTGACTGTAACACATCATAGTACAGTGAGTACAGTGAGTAGGCCTATATTTACAAGTTGTCCCCTCAGTGAGCCGAAGACAACTACAAATTAACAAGGCTACTGACACACGGCTAAATTTTACTGTGAGACTTTTCAATTTGGAGATCCCACCTGCTTCGATGGCCTCATGGTCTAAGGCGCTACTCTTGCAGTAGACTAGATCGCCGATGACGGGGAGATCAAGGTTCGAATATCAGTTGGTTATATTGAGGGTGGATTTTCTAATATGGTTTTCCACTTTCTCACTCTCCACGAAAATACGAGTACACTCCTTCTAAATACAGCCATCCTAATCCCTAAAGTCATTAGCGTAATTAGTACACAAGAGTATAAACCCTAACGTGGTGCTAAAAAAGAAATAACTAAAAAATCGACCATCCACTTCTGAAAAGGAAAGCGTGTTGTAGACAGTAACTGAACAATCAATCATTACAGGTCTCTGGAAAGCACATAAAACACTGTTAAATGAGTTGCTTTCGTTCAGAATGCCTTTACCATCAAAAGACTGTCTGGTTTCTCCTACACCCCAAGAATGAGGAGTATAAATCTTACGTGCTCTTGTAAGGCATGTTAACAACATTTTATCAGTGCTGCCCTCCTCCCCTACTACCACCCACCTGGGAGGGTGTATATTGACCATCACAACACACCCTGTACACTAGCCCCAAGTTGATTTATGGCAGCTATCGAAGTTCTTCTCAATGAAGTTTATCTCGCTCGCGCTATCGTAAATCATCCGTGAGAGGGAACCGAGTTTCTTTTCACTGGCAGAGTTGCTCCAAGTAAAGTGATCAACTCGACCAAGGATTGAATGGTAAAACGGAGGGATGAAGACCGGAGGATGGTGGGGGAAAACGACTTATCGAAGGAGCGCGCGGAACGAATTTTCGTTCAATGTTTATTTTCAGTTTTTCGAGTTTTTTTTTCTGAACCTATCTCTTTCTTTTTCGTCCCCCCTTCCTCTTAGAATACCTATTTTTTCACCTGTCTTGCTGTAAACATTATTCTTGTTTTTATAATGGTATAAACTTGTGAACTCCGGCCCCGGCAAACTCCAGCTCTAAATTATAACAGTTTTTAGACATCTTTACAATCACCTAGCTTTCTTTTATTTTATATTTTATTTAAAAAAAATGTATATATACATACATTGTTATTGAGTTGTTTGAATGTAGCTAAACAAAAAACAATGGTAAAAAGGATGTTAAATTAAGTACATGACAACATTTCTCATTTTGTGGTTTTGATTTCTATTTTCTTCTAGTTTTTTAAAATTATTATTTTTAATTTATATGTGTACCCTATAAGATAAAGTGTATTTTGTTAATGGTTTTGATGACTTGTTCAGACACAGCTATTTGTTAGAATCTTAATATCGCCCTAATAAGGACTAGAATTTACCATCACAAAGTGCTCTAAATGTTGTTAACATACAATTATGTATGTCTATGTACACCTATGTTAAATAATAATTTATAACACTTCTTTAAGATGGTTTATAGTAATATTAGTGTGTACTATATTTAATTAATGCGTTTTAACGGGATCTGAATCTTTCATCTTTGGATTTATGTTAAAATATGTATTTATTTCGCTAAAGATTTTTCAAGTATGAATATAATCGTTCATGGTATAACGTGAATTTCTTTACACTATATACTTTAAATTAAAAGGCTCGACACTTGTTAAAAGTCAACCATTATTTAGATTGAAGGACGTATAATCCATACAGAAAATGGTTTGGTGGCTGCATTTGAAATTTCAATCGAGATTGAACATAAATAATTGTGTACTAAAGCTGGAAGTTCAGGGCCGCTCTATGAGGTTTACTAATCTAGCACATGATTTTATCTATTCTATTGATTGTAATGTTCTTGGTTTATGCCTTCTGTTGCAGGTAAGATGTGCAGTTTCAAATTTCTGGACCCAAGCCATTGTTGTAAATCAAGAAATGGAAGCATGTGTGGATGGAGACAGCGATATGGCAAGTGAAGTCAATTATATGGCAAAGGTTGGGCATTGAAATATGTAACTGAAACCAATCGTTCTTTTGAAGTGGGTGTCAAATTAGCTGTAAGAAAAATGTTAAGTACAGGCTCGGCTACAAAATAAAGGAACCAAAGGGACACACAATATTTTAATGTTTTTTTCCCATTAAAAATACTTTTGTTTGAGCTGGGATAAATAATTAAGAATGTCTTTTCTCGCGAAGAAATGATATTCACATTTGTTCAACAAAGATAATTAAAATATCCATGTTTTTGGTTTAAGACTATACACTTGAACATTTTTTGATGTGTTTACGAGTTGTAGCTGTAGTTAAATTATGCACAAACATTTCACCCGAGTGTGAGTTAAAAAGCAAGGTAAAAACTTTCCGATTTTGACCCCACCTCCGTTTAGAATACAAAATGCAGTTAGGCGGTCTATTATCACTGGACATCGTGCAATATGTCATGCTCTATCTCATCAGAAATCTACATCTATTGTGGTCCATTCATGTAATAAATCAATAAGTACAGTAATTTTCCTTGACATTAATAGCTGTTTACTGGTGTAATATCCTTACTCAGTTGTGTCAACCTTTGAAATGTGTTAGGCCTACTTTGAACGTGTTGGTTATTTAAAGGAATAAACTATTTTTTTTTAACATTTTTGTACTGAAATAATTTTTAAAATTTCACATTAAATGACATGTTTTTATAACACTTAAGTATAATTTACAAACGGGGATGAATTTTAAACTCAAATTACTTTATTGGTGCGGCTGGTGTTTAGAGCTAAATATTCTTATAAGAGTGATTAAAGTGATCTGTGCTTTTTATGTAAGATTTTCATAAAATACTTTAATGAATGGAAATATTGTTCAATATCCAGTACAGGTCAACAATTTTCGTTGATCAAAATCCTAATTGAAAAAAATATTATTTAGCCATTATCTGAAACATTCATTAATAGACAATTTAAGGTGACCTGGCGGTCTAGGGGTAAGGTGTCGGACTGTTCTGGGTTCCGGGGTTCAATCCTCGGTCCCGGCACAGATTTATCTGATTACCAAACCCTTCCTTCACCTCTGACAAGACATCTTGTGAATGTGAGGAATGCCAGGCCTCCATCGTGGTTCGGATTCCACGTTAAACTGTAGGTCCTCCATTTTCATCTCACTATCACCCTACCATTACACATTAACGTAAGTGCGTATGACCCGAACGGGTAGTAAGACGCGGTGCTAACAATAATAATAATAATAATAATAATAATATACAATTTACTATATCAGAATGGCGGTGGATCACTTGTTACAATTTTGAAATTGTTTGCTAGCATTAATACATTTGTGATGTTATGAGCTTTCTAGCATCAATCATCTTTAATAAAACAGGAAATAACATTGAGCCCCCTAAGATTGAAGAGCAGGCTACGTATTAAAATTCTCCAATCTTGTAATTTAGTTGTCTTACTTTAAAGCATAACTCTGCACTTAGACACACATTTCAGCAGATGAGTTTCATTTTACTATTTGATTTACCTACAAATTATTTCGAGGGGTGGAGGTGTGTTGTGACTCCACGAGTTGTTTATTCTAAAGATACAGTTGAATTGTGGCCCCACATGTTTAGAGCTATGTACACATTGCGGCCCGGAATGTTGACCTAACCTAACCTAACCTAATCTAACAAACCTTAAAAAAATTTACCAAAACAATTGAACGACAAGAACTGAGGAAGTTTGTATATTACGAGGGATGTGACATGAGACGATGATAGTTTCTATCTGAAATTTAAGACAGCATGGTAGAAAGCACACTGCTAATTAGTTGGACGCAAGATATACCTCTCTCTCTCAAGTGAATGGACCGCGATTCGTACGCGTCTGTTAAAAAGTTGGGCCACAACTCGTGCACGATTTCAAGACCACACTGCAACTCACCTACACATATTTCGAGACTTAAGAGACTTAAACGCACATTAGAATACCACCATACTGCTTATTTATTGACTGTATTAAATGTGTAATTACAATTGCTAATAATAATAATAATAATAATAATATACGGTACATATAAACTATTATAATTTTATCTTCTTGGAAAATTTTGCTAATAATATTAGTCGAAGAAGAAGAAGAACAAATCAACTGTAAAAAGTAAAATTGGGATGAATCTACTATTTTACGAATCCGAATCTTTATTTAATCTACAATTCCCGAATTTCAAATTCTAATTCTAATATTGAGAAAAATTATGAATAAAAGAGCTAATATAAGTATAATGTAATAATAGAAAATTGAAATAATGAATGATAAATAAGTCTAACATTTTTTGCTATAATCCATTGATTTATAACATTCTTACATCTAGTTAGGTGTTAAATAAATGTTCCAGGGTCTTGTTAAGTTTGTCCAATAATAATAATGTACCACCATTAAGGCGAATTGAAGCCATAAGACAAATTATAATTCAAAATTTGAAAAAATAAAATAAAAAAATCATGTCTTGAATCCGATATTTTCTCGAATCTTGAATATCTTTAAGGGTCCGAGGGCCTCATTTCCAGTAAAAAGTAAACTTGCTTGATTTAACCTATTTTAATCCACTAAACTATCATTTTCCTTGTAGAAAAACTCGCAATGACTTTTTATCATTATGTATCAGTATCATCCATAGAGACAGAATAAAGAGTTTTCTTGGAAGTATGATGGAAAATACAATAAAAAAAACTTAGTCTACTATTAAATAACACTTCGTGATTGGCTAAGCTTCGACATATATTTACATAATTAGTTCATAAAAAACACCATGCCTTAAAAATATTTTTATGTTTAAAAAACACCTAATTTATCTCTTTGTTTCTGATGGTCGAATGCAAGTTTAGTAAGCCCTTTATCGAGCACAAAACACTCATAATAAATTCTAGTGAAATCGTCATAATTAGAGCCTTAAATTACTTTTAAATTTAAAACTTTACTTAATTAAAGTTAATGTAGTAGTAGTTTGTGTTCTACAGTATACATCTATCGCTTTTGACAGATGGTGTCAATTTTGTCAACGTTAGCTGCCCTGCATTTATTTGTTTATGCCCTAAGAGTTTCTTCATATTGTGATCAAACTATGATTGTATTTAAGTTGGTCATACAAGATATTGCAACCCTTGGTCTTAGCTAAGTTTGTTGCCGTTGGTTAAGTTAGTTTGCAGGCCCTGGTAAGTGTTTAGAAAGTGCCCTTTGAATATCCCAACACAAATAGAAATTATCATACACCAACGTAGACTAATATAAATATAATGGTTTATCACCTGTTCAACTTAAATTCCTATATGTGAGGGCCTGTAACTGATAAAACCCCATTTATCTTTGTGTGGAAAACCTTCAGTTGGGCCTCGCACCCACATCTGGGTTCTGGGAGGAGTTGGGTCGAGAACCTTCGACCTCTAAAGACACTGACAATAACTCTTGTCTGTAATAAATATGGCGTGCGGTTAAATGAAACAATCCGCGCGTCAGCGCCATGAATTATGGCCGCCCGTGCCTAACGTTACGAGTTCTACTACTTACTCAGAGTGCCTTAAGGGGGGCGGCCTTCCGGAGCGCTGAGACGCCTTCGCAGACGTCTGGGTAGCAAACCTGCGTTGTCTAATTGTTTGTTATTTCAAAATATAGTTTAAACAAAGGTGGGGTTGGAAAGTATCAACATGTTCCTAGTTCAGGGGTGGCGAACCTTTTTAGACCTGTGTCAGGGTAATCACGCACCTGGAATACTGGGACAACTCAAGAAATCTGTCGGGGAAACACATATAATTAAAAAAAAATCTAGTAGAAATCCTGGAATATTTGTTAATTGGGACGTTTAACTGAAAGCTTTAAATAGTTCTGGGTCTTTGAATGGACTAAAAGGTTAAATGAACTAAGCAGGTTGGCTTAAACATGTCTTATTACCCCTTGATCGTGAAGTGACAGAAGACGTATTTCCCCATCATTCTTAAATTATACTGTTTTAAACATAAGTTACATGACTTTACACTGTTTTGAAGAAAAATGAAATTGTATTACTCCTTTCTTCAATCTAAGCGGTCTGGAAAAAAAAAGGTATTTCCTTCTGTAAAATCTATAGAAAACATGAAATGTATCAATATGTAAATATTGACAAACCTGATTGTTCTATTTAAGGATTAGCTGAATGTTTTGATCTAGTATAGACTACCACCTCTTATTTACGGTTTTTAATGATAAATTAATCGTGATGCAATTACTTTATAATGATTTATGTGTTATTTTTATATATCCACCTTATACATGCAATTAATTGCATATAATGCCAACCATTATTACAAGTTCTTCTAAAATAAAATTTTAAGATTAGGTAGGTTGGTCGGTTTTAAGATTAACCTCTGTGTTGGTTTGTCTATTAAAGTTGTATTAGTTGTTTGTTTTTTCATGTCGGCCTGTCACTAAAATCGTGTCCCAGTCCAATAGTTCTGAGAGCAAAGTGATGGCTAGAAACATATTTTTAAACAAATAAAGTTACAGAAAGATAATAATTTATTGGCGTTGATGCTTCAGAACTGCAATTTCCATAAGATTTATTATTTAGCACCGCGTCTTACTACCCGTTCGGGTTATACGCTTTAAGTACTAATTACGCTAATGGATTGGGAATTGGGAAGGTTGAATTAGAGGAAGTGAACCCGCATTTGCGTGGAGGGAGACTGGAAAACCATTTAGAAAAAAAAAAGTTCACCCGACCTATATTCGAACCTTGAGCTCCTCGTCCTCGGCGGTCGAGCTCAACACGACTAGCGCGTTAGCCAACTACGCCACCGAGGCGGGTGAATTCCCATAAGAAATACAGCAATGTGTGGATATACCTCTTAAAGTCGGCGACATTCCTAACACCCCTCCGAAAGCTTTAGTATGCTACATTGACACCCAAGATGCGACTGCCACAGTCTTAGTTTGGATTTCGAGGGACGCTAGGTTTAATTAGGTTCATTAGAACTACGTTGACGAAATTTTGAAATCCTGAATGGTTATTCACTTCGTGAAAGGTTTAATCGAATCAGTAACAGTCCAGTAATCTGATGTCAAATGAATTCCTTCTTTTGTATTATAGGTTGGGGATTGTGTTTTGTATGGCAACTACGTGCTGAGCTCGACCGCTGAGGATGGGGAGATCGAGGTTCGAATCTCGGTCGGGTGAACTGGGGAGGTTTTTCCTAAATGGTTTTCCGCTCTCCCTCCACGCAAATGCAGGTTCACTTCCTCTAATTAAACCTGCCCAATTCCTAATTCATTAGAGTAATTAGTACTTAAAGCGTATAACCCGAACAGGTAGTAAGACGCGGTGCTAAATATTATTATTATTGTATGGCAACTAAAGTATGTTCACCGTAGGAATTGTTTTCTGAAAGGCCTTTTTCCCTACCAGAAATCTATTATATAGTAGGATATTGGTAGGAAAAAAAAACCTTCCGGAGAGTAATTCCTACCGTGAATGGAGTATATTATCTCTGACCTTTAGATTAACGGTGCAATCTTCAATTAAATAAGCAATTCAGATTATCAGCCGTGTTTTTCCAACTTCATTGATATATTATAAGTTATAGACACGACTAGAAGGGTGAACTGGTAGCATTTTTAGTAGCCATGAGTGTCGAGAGTTAGTTGTGGATCAGGGGGGCCTGATTCCCCTATAACTATTTGGATAGGGGTGTAGCCTACATATACTATATGCTTATAAATTTAAATAAGGTAATGATGTTTTTTAATTTTACTATTAAGGTTTTGATACCATTGACCAACAAGAAATTAATTCTGTTTTTGTATTCACCTACTAGAAAATTGCATTTATTTAACTTACTAATGTCTATTTATGTTTTCGAACATAATAAATGATAACACTTGCCTGGCGAGAAATATGTAAAACAATGCGGTATAAAACATGTATCCAGCTGAGGTACAAACCCCATCCTCGCGGTTCATTCGGGAGTGGTACTGTTTTTATATTAATTATTTGTTTGCAGAGTGAATTCATCCCAAGCTTTAAAAACTAACCGTTTGTTTGTGTTAACGAATAACGAACAAAATGCACACAACCTAATTAGGACAGCGGGAAAGTAAACTGCAGGCCATATTAATTAGTCTTATTAAATGGTTCACGAGTTTGTTCTCAGCTCCATCATTAAGCACTTTCATCACATTTCTCCATGGGTTCAATTCATTTTGCGTGCAAATGTAGATGTTTTATCTGTAAAATATTTTCTTTTTAACAGAATTTCTTTTGTTTTCTTGTGACTTATAGGATAAAAAAAACCTTCACCTCGGAATCTTCTTGAGAAAAAGGGCCAGTGGCGCTTTGTGCTCAGTTCCCTTTGCCGTTTTCTCAACTTATTTAATGGCTGACTGAACCCGGCAAATTAATTCAGTTTACTGGGAAACTATGTCTGATTGTTATCTTCGCTGAGATATGTGTTTAAAAAAAAAAGAAGTGGTGCTGAAACTGGTGGCGTATGTGGGCGTGGGAGTCGTTGAAAGACACGGTGTTCAAGAGACTGAGTTGGTCACTCGGATTGTGTGGTTTTCTCTAGCCTGACGGGACGGGGGTTCAGTCTCCTCGCCTAGATGAACCGAGGTGGGTTTATCCACAAGGTAGTTTATCATCTTCCCTCTTGATGTATAAGTGCAGTTCCTCTTATTTATAATCTTTTATCTATTTACCAACATCTTAGTTGTTTGATAGAGCACTTTCCAAGCGATTTAAGGAACTCTGGTATAGTTTTAGTTAAGGACAAACATTGCACTCTTTGAGGATGGTGTTCCTTACATTCAAACTATGATACATTGACGTAGGATAGCCATAGTTTTAGTTTAGAATAATAATTATAAAATAATTATCGAGTAAATCATTGTAGCTAGTAGCTGGCATACTGGTACTAAAGCCTACTAAATTAAGAAATACACTAGTTAATGTATATCAATGTAGAATATTAAATTAATTAAAGAAGTCTACATATTATCTTCAATGGAAAAGATAAAATAACGTTTTTGAGTTTTCATGAAGTTTATGTATTCATTACTTTTTTATATTCATACGTCTACTTTAAACATAGCATTATATTATATTTTATTTTATCGCACTTTACAACTTTAAACGTTACTTAAACTATTAGCTCTAGAATTGAAGGGCGAATAGGGTAAATATTTAAGAAAATATATCCGCATTCACATGTTCAAATAGTAAACCATATTGTGCAGATTAAAAAAAACTTGGTGAGCTCGGGGCTCTAATTTCGGTTGGGTGTACTGAGTTTTTTTATTAAATTGTTTCCTCACTCTTTCCACGCAAGTGCTGGTACATTTCCTTTAAGTTTATACTTTCCTCATCCCTAATCTAATAGCATGATTAATGTATACGTGTGACTCGAACAGATGGAAAAAATAACGTTGAAAAACGTTAAAATTATATCTAAACTAATCTACATGTTGGTTGATAATAAAATAAACTTGAACTGTTTTGGAAGCTAGAAATATACTAAATAATACAAATACGGATTTAAAATCGACTTCTGTGATAAACATTAAAGGTTTTGTAAACACCCTGTACACAACCAGTCAGCCTCCTCACGTTGAAAGAGCAAGACAGAATAACAGCGAACAGATCGCAGCAATTGAAACCTGCAATTTGTGAAGGGAAAATAATGACCCACGTACCCCCCTCTGTCATCAAGTGATTCTTTATTTCCTTTTGCATAAATCTACAACACAAATAACTATTGAATACTTCTTCCTCCTTCATGGTTCCGATTCTTATTGTCAAGTGGTGTGCTTCATTCTAGGCTCTTCATCCTTCTAGTCCTTTCGCCCTCAAACTAGCTTCGTTTGTTATCTTCGCAATTTTATTCTTCGTTTGGAGGCCTTTACACTTATTTTTGTTGAGTTTTGTGGGAAGGAGGGGAGGGGTTGGTATTTTATTATTATTGTGAGGTTTTTTATACCACGGAGTATTTGGAATAGTGCGGCTTTTCCCTATAATTGAACCAATTGGTTTACATTTCTTTCTCCGCAGGTTTCTCTCTGGCGAATTTCGAGTAGAATAATGAGGAGTGATTGAATGAAGCATCGAAGACACGACCGAAAGAAAGTGAACAAAGAAATCATTAAAACTTTATATCATTTGCACGAGGCCCTGACTCGATTAAATACTTTTGTACAGTCTTCGTTTGATCTGTTTTTTTTTTGTTCCACCACAATCTTACTTTGAAGCATATTCTAAGGGAGTTTTCTACTTTAAAGGAGCATATAACCCGAACGGGTAGTAAGACGCGGTGCTAGATAAATAAATAAAAAAATACTTTAAAGGAAGTATCCTTACACTGAGGTATTTCTTATGGGAGGGGAGATTTGAAGCTTCAAAACAACTTAACGACTTTACCTACTTGGAGATTTTGAAGCGGGTTGCATCTTAACTTAACGCACCTAAGATCTTCACTGTGTATAATTGACGCAAATAAATAATTTTTAAAAATCAAATAATATAATGAGTGTGTAAACTCATCAAAGGAAGAGGGGATGTGTTTTCGGTAGGTAAACAATAGGCCTCGCAGAGTAAACTGCTGGTTTTCTTCCCTCTCTTTCTATTTCGTACATTGGTGTCGTGTGATGGTGCTTAGACGGCTTAGGTGCGTCAAATTAAGATGCAACCCGCTTCACAAAATAGCTTCAAAATCTCCACGTAGGCAACGTCGTTAAGAAATAATTTTATTTGAGGAAGGCTAGAGCTATATGTTTCCTACCATTTATTTTGATCTCAGAACTTGTACATTTCGCATGGAACGTTGTTGAAAATTAGTTAATTTCTCCCTTTGGTTAATTTCTTTTAAAATTGTAATACTTTTAATAGAGTATTATTATTAGCACCGCGTCTTACTACCCGTTCGGGTTATACGCACTTACGCTAATGTGTAATGGTAGGGTGATTGTGAAATGAAATGAAGGACCTACAGCTTAACGTGGAATCCGAACCACGGTGGAGGCCTGGCATTCCCCACATTCACAAGATGTATTGTTAGAGGTGAAGGAAGGGTTAGGTAATCGGATAAATCTGTACCGGGACCGAGGATTGAACCCCGGCCGCCAGCATAGAAGTCTGACACCTTAACCCTAGACCGCCAGGTCACCCTACTTTTAATAAAAACTTTTTAATTCTGAAGGGACATATTCCTTTTGGTGTGAGGAATATTTTAAAACTACAACCCACTTCTTAAAACTTTTGCAACGCGTCACATATTTCCGGTAACCGACCCTCTCATACGACTATTGACGGAGAGGTCGGGACTCGAATTCCGGCTGGGTCTACTGAGGCAGAGTTTTCCAAAATTGTTTCCCGCTCTCCTCTCACATTAATGCGTGTTGATTACCCCTAAAATGCTTTCTTCCTCATCCCTACCTCATCAGTCACTCATTAGAGTAATTATCCTATTTGCGTATAACCTGAACAAATAGTAGGACGCGGTGATTAACATTATTACGGTGGAACACACTCATATGACCTAAGCTTCAAGTGTCCTGAGTTTGATTACAATCTCAGTCAAAGGCTTATAAGGCAAAATAAGCGTTTATCCAGAGTACACTATAATAAGAGGGTTCCAGTTTCTCGTGATCCAGTTCTGAAAATATGAGCCCCTTTTAACTATCATGTGGGATATATTAGAAATTAACTATTAGCACTAGTAAACTCGAAAAGCTCTCCCGTTTTCAAGTACACCATTTAAAAAAATATATTTTTGTTTACGCATATGGTATCTTTAACCGGGATATATATAGTATTTAGTTCGGTCCCCTGTGTGTGTAGACTTTTAGCCGCTCTGATGGTACAGAAAGTTGCCCAGGGTACACCTATGGAGGTTGTCTACATGTCGTACCCGCCATGAGATGATGTGATGATAGTGATTATTAAGTTGTGGAGCTAGGAGCGATCTTAAACCTAACCTAAACCTAATCAACCAAACCCTGGTGACCATTGGGATAGTTCCCCTTTCGGAGAAAATACCAAAGTTTTCAGTCGGGACTCTGACCCGGGACCCCTAGGTTCATAGCCAGGTGCACTGACCACTACACCACGGAGCTGGCTCACACCACGGTACGGACATGATATGCAGAACAACTTTCGACTTGCAACGGTCACTTTTGACAGATACTATCGTAACAGAAAAATTTGGACTAATAATATTGTAAAATGTTATCAATGTCGACCGCAAAAAGTATGTTTTTAAAAAAAAAGGTCTTTTCTAACGTTTTACTACCCTACCTCACCAGTGGGCACATGGTCTAGGGCGTCGTTCCCGCAATATACTGCATTGCAGTTGGCGGAGAAATTGCGGTTAAAATCTCGGCTGGCTGTACAGATAGAGTGAGATGGCTCAAAATGCAATATATCACTCTGGGGTTTCCATCTCTTTTCCGGACTAATGTGGATGAATTTTATACTGTTCACCCTCTCAATACATTTTGCAGGCACTGCGTTTTGTTACCCGTTCGGGTTATATGCTTATGTGCTAACTACGCTAATGACATAAGCTATTAGGAGGGTTAAGTTTAGAGGAAATGTATCCGCATTTGTGGTGCCAAGGGAGAGGGAAAAACCATTTTGTAAAACAACCCTTAGTACACCCGACTTAGGGCCAGTTTCATAATCAAATTTAGTACGCCTCAAGTGCGGCGCTACACTAAATACAAGACGACAACTACCTAAACTCTAATGGAATGGCCCGTTCTCGCATAGGAAACTGACCCATTCCATTTTGGTTTAGGTAGGTGTCGTCATGTACTTAGTGTAGCGCCGCACTTGAGGCGTACTAAATTTGACTATGAAACTGGCCCTTAGATTCGAACCTTACTTTCCCCGTCATCAGAAGTTTAGTCTACTGCGAGAGTAGCGTGTTAGACTATGCGGCCACTGAAGCGGGTCTCTCAATATTAACCCCTTAATTTAATTCCTAATAAATATTAACTTTGGTGTTGAACTCACTATTAAATAAAGAAACAAAGAGGGTTTTCTTTTTAAATGACAAATGTATTTACAATCACCAATTTATTTTTGTTACCACTTGGAACCGAACCATAGTCTCATAGATCCCTCTGCACCTGTTCACGGATGTATTTTATTTTACATATACCGCCGAGTAGCGCCTCAGCCATTGACTTGTTCTTCTCGCTGAATCCGGGCTACCTGCACTAACTGACGAAGTGTAACGAACCACTAGTTTGCCGGCGGCCTGATTTCCATCCAATTATCTGTTTCGCCACTGTGTTGTGTGTTCATACAAGGTGTTAGATGTGGCTATGACCGGCCCGCTGACAGTTTGGGAGCATCAATTAGCCAGGCAAACTTTTGTTTATAGACCGTAGCTTTCTAATTCATGATGTGTGAGTTCTCCGCTGATAAACAGCGTCGTTCACCGTTACTTTCTTGTATGCTCCCCTTGCATCATCTCCAAACTGGCGGCTCATGTAATGTTCACCCACACATCACGTGTTAGCTTACTATAATCACGACACTCCACTACTTATTCTTTTTTTCCACCGCGTCTTAGAACCCGTTAAGGTTAGACACAGAGGGGCCGTCCTTAAATTATGTAAGGTTTTTATGGGGAGTGCGGGGGTGGGGTGGCGGGAAGTGGGTTTCAATATTTCTTAGGAAAGGGGAGGGGGGGGGGAATCCAGAAATAATTTTACTTAAGGTATTTTATCAATGTTTATAACAAAACATAAAATATATTTTTTTATAAAAATAAATATATTTATAATTATAAATTTCCACTTATATTTCATTTACAATTGCATATCAATCTCTTCATTACCAATCTTTATGTCTAAAAAAATTATACGATTAATTAATATAATTTACCAAATCATAAAAAATAAAGTAAGATAGAGGGGGGAAGGGGTAAATTCTTACTAGCCTTTATGAGGGAGGAAGGGGTGGGGGGTGGAGTTGGAAAATCATGAAAAGAAGCCTCCGTAATTTAAAGACGGTCCCATGTATTAATTACACAACTGAAATAGGGATGAGGAAGGTAGAGTTGTAAAAGAAATGTGCCTGATTTGCGTATAGGGTAAGTGGGAAATCATCTAAGAAAAACCACCCGACCTGAATCCATCAATCCTGTCCAGAGTGGCTCTCATTAGACTACCAAAGCGGGTGATTGTAAACTGTTATCCAATATTCGCAACCAAACTTCATCCGTTTTATTCGGCAAACCCGTTGTCCGGATAATTCAAGACAAGTTGACTAAATGAGCCATTTCTCAGCGAGAGGGAGGGAGGGGGGGGATTTCAATGCCTCTTAACATAATTGCATCGTTTGTTTATGGAAGTCTCCGCATTTCCATACGTTGCATTACCCGGTGTCGGGCTATTGTTCGAGCCGAGTAAAGAGGGACATTCATCTTTCGGAGCGCGTTGTGACGCCTCCCTGCGGCTTCTTTTATGAATGTAGACTCGATCATTATTCCCAGAGCTCTAGTGATAAATCTTGGCGGGAACGTGCTACACGCAGAATAGCCGCTCGCGCGGGTTAGTGGGATGATGCTAAGGTTGGCACCTTTGGCGCAGGTGGCTTCTTGTTTATTGAGGGAGTTGCATTATTTTATAATACGTTTTCCCCTGTGGGGATTTTACTGTGTTTTTAAATTATTATTTTCAAAGGCACTAACTAAATGACATAAATGCTAGAGATTAATATTTTCTCGTAAAATAACAATAGGAAAATGTTCTGCGGAGGCGGCTTTCAGCCTATAAGTCTGTACCAAGACTTCCATAATTTGGAGAGATTTAACTTTAATTTTCTAAACATGAAAAAAAATAGCATGGCCTAAAAATTAACTTGACATAAAGACAGCCAATAATATCAAATTATTAATATCAATTCGCCAAACCAAATGATCTGCAAAGCCGTGTTGAGCTGCTGTCGCTTTTGGCGGTCGAAACTTTCCCAACAAACCATTTGTTTTTCAATAATTTTTGTTTTTGTTTTTAGCGTTTTTACATTATTGAAACACGAAATTATGAAATTAACCGTTTGGATGTAATTTTTTGTGGAAACGGTGTTTGTGGTTCAATTAAAAATTATTTACAAACGAGAACTTCTAAGAGGCTATCTTCATAAATGAAGATGTCGAACCAGACCAAATGAAAGCTTGAAGGCTCTTGATGACGTCGCACAAACCGTGTTCGGTTGTGTTCATACACATGTGCTCACGTTTTAATTTTGAAACAAATATTTTGTATGGCTCTTTCTCTAAGTTTTACAAAAACATCTATATATTTTGGTGGCAAATTATAAGAAGATATACATGTGAATATGATACTTTTTAGTTTAGTATTTAATGCAATATAAAATCTCATGTTACCACAACCGCAATACAAAAATTCACAATAATGTTATTAATATTGTTTATTCTTTCCATTAGCTACTAAAAAGCCAAATATACATTAATACTTAGGGAAGTATTATTAGAATCTTTTATCAACACTTTTTATTAATATTATAATATTACTAAGTAAATATTAATTATTTACATATAAGCTAACTTTAGTGACTTTCAACTAATGTTTGCAATACAAATATTCTGCTGATTGTCACTTAAGCTACACTCTTACCGTAGATGGAGCATACCCTTCATCTCAGGATATTTCCTATGTATGACGGGTCTAAACAATCTAAATGTATGTATCTAGCTGCATGACATGTCGCAATAATATCTTTATAAAGTTTGTACATCTTGAGGGACCTACCCATAAATACTGAGGCTACCTTCTCAAAGTCTGTACACCTTGATGGACCTACCCACAAATACTGAGGCTACCTTCTCAATGTCTGTACATCTTGATGGACCTACCCACAAATACTGAGGCTACCTTCTCAAAGTCTGTACATCTTGATGGACCTACCCACAAATACTGAGGCTACCTTCTCAATGTCTGTACATCTTGATGGACCTACCCACAAATACAGAGACTCCCTTCTCTAAATCTGTTAATCTTGATCGTACCTTGACCAAAGTTGCGCAACTTACTCGTCCATCACAGGTGTGGGTGATCGCTTTTATTAGTCCATACCATCAGCTTGGGCAATCCTAGTATCAAATCTAGTAAGGTAATCCCAGCCAATCGCTCTCCCAACATAATGCTATTTTAATTTCCTCATTTAAAACCGATTAGAAAGTATATTCTCTACCCCTCCCCCTCGCGATTGCGCCGACGAAGTTGAAATATAACGGCAATAGTATAATTAATCTTCCAGACCCTCGTCATTATCTCCCATCAATGATACCTTCCCGTCGCTGAAACTTCTCAGTAAATCGGAGATGAGAATGTTGAACCTCATTTAGAAGGTTCGCTTTCTTGAAACCCTTTAGGGTGGACGGTATCCCCTCGGGCAGGAAAGGGCAGTGAGGGTTGAGCGGCCAAGGAGAAAATTGGCCGCATCACCATGAAGTTCTAGTCTTCATTTTTTTTTACTATTTTTGTTTCATTCAAGTCTGGTTTCTTTCTACTGTTTCCTCCTTCATCATCGTCTTTTGTTTTCCATCTGAGCTGTCAGTGACAGGCGCTTTTATAAACTCCTCACAGTCATATTAAAAGAAATAAAGTAGAAGCATAAAGTTGAAGACTTTTGGGAAGTTCTCTTTAAACCCGTTGACTTTATCTTCTTGTTTGCAGGTCTGCCGCGCTTCGGAGGACTTCTTAAAGTTGGCGTCTGTCCCCCCAACTCGTAGTTTGTCCTTAGAAGGACTTGGACGACCAACTACTTAGTTCGATACTCTCCCTTTTTAGACTTGCTTAGGGGTAATTGGCACTGGTTTTTGTGATATTTATTTCGAAACTTTCTTGGATATTGTTTTTATCTATTGATAAAGTTAATATTAACAGTAAAAACAGAAATATAGTTAAAACTACAACAAACCAAAACTCGTTTATAACAATTTGAAACTATCCCCCCTTACTCCGCCCCCTCCCGTGCTCAGCGTATTACTACTCGTCTGGACAATTCGCATGTCTAATGCGAGGTAAGGTTGAGGAAGATATCTAACAGGAAGTACACCCACGTTAGTGGGGAGGAAAGGTAGGAAAACACACCTCAGTATTCCCGGCGGCCGGGAATTGCACCCCAACCTATCTCTCACCGGCAAACTAGCCTTTATCCTACGGCTGCAGGTCTATCTATATTAAATCACAAAATCATTATTTAACATTGATACAGTTTAGTTTTTTATTAAATGAATATATACTTATCAAGTGGTATCAACATTTCATTAATTTACAAACTGACGCATATTTACGGAAATTGACAAATTCACGAAGAAAAATGTTTAAAATCTCGCGTTTGATATCATTTACAAATTCTTCAGTAGTTGATTAATGTATATTATTGGTAGTGCACTGCGTCTAGAATTTAGAACTAGAAAAAAAAATATACTGGCATTTGCGTGGACGTAGAAAGATAGTAAGTAACAATTAATGAAAAAACACACTTCGTACCTACTGGTAGTAAAAACACTATGATTTCAATATTGGTAGCAAAAAAAATATGTTTTTTTCTAAAATATTTGATCGATGAAAATTGTACTAAGCAAGCAAGTGTTTGAGGCCCAAATCGTAGTTTTCCTGTATTGTTCTTGGAAGTAGACTTATCCAGGTCAGAGCTCAAACTCTAGGATCTCGGGATGGTCACCATCCCCCCCCCTCCCAAGTAAAACGGAAACTGGCGAAGGTTTTCTCCCGACCCACTGTAATTGTTCTGCTGGGGAGATGCTGCAGAAGAAACCCATACCAGCTTCTAGGCGAACTTTTCTAATTACAGTAATTAAACTCCCGGGAGTGTATAATTTAACGAGGCCTACAAAGTTTCCTCTGGGGAGTTCTTTATCAAGAGCTTCCTCCGCAATTCAGACTTCTAGATACAAACAAACACACACACACAAACTAAACATGTGAAAAACAAAACATGAAACAATTATCAAAATTAGGAGTGAGACTTTCATCTTGAAAACTGTAAATGGCTTGAGAACGGTCGTGTTGTGGTATGCTTGTCAAAGTGCTCCTTCCAAAATACTTTGCAAAGTTGATCTTGTTTTTAATATCGAAAGATGTGGACGATAAATTAATAATATGTTTTGTATTAACGAACGAACCACATTCCCAAACAAAACTATTATGCAACCACAATAATCTACATATACACTAATATTATAAAGAGGAAAGATTTGATTTTTTGTTTTTTTGTTTGTAATGGATAAACTCAAAAACTACTGGATCGATTTAAAAAATTCTTTCACCAATATAAAGCTACATTATCAGCGAGTAACATAGGCTATATTTTATTTTGAAAATTTAATTTATTTCCCCCCCCCTCCCAAGTAAAACGGAAACTGGCGAAGGTTTTCTCCCGACCCACTGTAATTGTTCTGCTGGGGAGATGCTGCAGAAGAAACCCATACCAGCTTCTAGGCGAACTTTTCTAATTACAGTAATTAAACTCCCGGGAGTGTATAATTTAACGAGGCCTACAAAGTTTCCTCTGGGGAGTTCTTTATCAAGAGCTTCCTCCGCAATTCAGACTTCTAGATACAAACAAACACACACACACAAACTAAACATGTGAAAAACAAAACATGAAACAATTATCAAAATTAGGAGTGAGACTTTCATCTTGAAAACTGTAAATGGCTTGAGAACGGTCGTGTTGTGGTATGCTTGTCAAAGTGCTCCTTCCAAAATACTTTGCAAAGTTGATCTTGTTTTTAATATCGAAAGATGTGGACGATAAATTAATAATATGTTTTGTATTAACGAACGAACCACATTCCCAAACAAAACTATTATGCAACCACAATAATCTACATATACACTAATATTATAAAGAGGAAAGATTTGATTTTTTGTTTTTTTGTTTGTAATGGATAAACTCAAAAACTACTGGATCGATTTAAAAAATTCTTTCACCAATATAAAGCTACATTATCAGCGAGTAACATAGGCTATATTTTATTTTGAAAATTTAATTTATTCCTCATAAAAATGTCGATAGTCACTCATATTTTATGGTAGAGTCTATGATGATTCTTCAATATGTGTGTTGAAAATAATAGGGGGGGGGGGATGGTCTAAAGTGTTTTATAAACACAGAGGTTCTTCTATCTCTTGAAATTGATCAATGTTTGATGATAATTCAAACGTAACTATTTTAACTGAATATAGATTAACCAACTCTCCTGAATCTCTCGGCTTTGCAAGGGAGAAGTAGTTTTGGGTTAAAAGTAAATCTAATAATTTAAAAAAAGGGCAAGTAAAAAGGCTAAAATTGGCCAAAAGTAAATATGGCCAATTTTAAAATATATTTTTCACCTCTTTTAAGCTGACATTTCCATACTGTTGACCGTTTTTACCATTTCCTCACTATTTGCCCTTTTTAAGCTTTTTTTTTGTTTTGACACTTTTTATACTTTTTACTATTTTCTCTTTTTGCCCTTAAGGCACAGCTTTCCCTATTTACCATTTATGTTATTTTGGCAATTTTTATCCCTTTCCTCCTTTTATTCTTGTTGGCCTTTTTATTCCTTATTGCCCTTTTTGTTCACTTAACACTCTTCATCCTTTTCATCTTCAAAAAAATTTGGATTAGATTTACTTTTTTTTAACCCGTTTTGTACTTTTTACGCCTTTTTATATGAAGTACTCAGCTTTTTCCGGGAGAAATAGCTTAACGTGAAAAAATAGGTCAAAAAAGTTCACAATTAAGTCTAATCAATTTTTTTAAGGCAAGTAATAAGTAAAACAAGGATTAAAAGGGGAAAAAATTGTAAAAAGGTAAAAACAAAATCTCTTGAAAATAACAAAACTAGTATAAAGGTTAAAATGTGTAAAATACGCAGAAAAGCAGTGTTTAATAACATTTGTACATAAATTTCCGAATTAGTATACTAAATCAATCCAATATTTTCAAAACCTTATCTTAAGTTGCGATGTCCAATCCAAAAATCAGTTCATTATTAAATTAATTGTACGTTATCTGGAGTGGTTCTTTTGCCCAATTTAAAATTTACATTACGCCTGATTTTTTTCTGTTTGTAATACCCCCGCCTACCCTCTTTCCCATATCCTACCATATTTACCAGAGTAACATTAAAAAAAAATTCGACTAAATGGATATTGGCATGGTGCCTTTTTTCCAGCCAAATTGTAATTTGCTTATACACTGAAAAGTATTTATTCATACAAGTTTTGAAGATTTCGAGCCCCGTAACCCCTTTTCTCCAAATTAATCATATACATTTCACATTTCAATATTTATTTGGTAATCTGGAGTTTTCTCTCTTTCCCTGCGTGTTTGCCGAATTTAAATGTTCTATTTTTTTTAGTGGCCTCATGCCTCCATTTCTTGGATCCCCACTTTGAAACTTCCCATTTTTAGATTTTTCTGGTAATATGGGGAAATTCCTTTACCTTTCTGCCAAATAGCAGTATTCCAGCTCATTTAGGTGACCTGGTGGTCTAGGGGTAAGGTGTCAGAATTATGTGCTGGGGTCCGGTGTTCAATCCTTGGTCCTGGAACAGATTTATCTGATTACCAAACCCTTCCTTCACCTCTGACAAGACATCTTGTGAATATGTGGAATGCCAGGCCTCCACCGTGGTTTGGATCCCACGTTAAAATGTAGGTCCTCCATTTAATCTCACAATAACCCTACTACAACACATTAGCGTAAGTGCGTATAACCCGAACGGGTAGTAAGGCGCGGTGCTAATAGTAATAATAATAATCCA
>CABFVX010004609.1:0-14022 GCA_902151425.1 Timema shepardi | reverse complement strand
CCCATCAACGGCAGTCTGGTTTTATAAAAAAAAGTGATGCGTCAGAAAGTATTAGACTCTGAAGCCACCAAAGGGGGATATGCAGTTAAAGCATTCAGATACAACAGGGATTTTTGTCAGGCACCCTAGTTCAGTCGGTACCTTGTCTACCTACTGAGATAAGGGTCCCGGTTTCGATTCCCAGCGTGGAAGCAGCCGTAACATTTATTATGTGTGGAATTGGCCTTTCACCTTTCAAGTGAAGAATTAATGAGCGTGAGCTGGGTGTTGTGTCTGTACTAGACTAAATTTCGTTTATAAGTCTTGTTCTGATATAATAATTTAGTTCAAAATGTCACGGAGTTTTAAAAAAATGCAGCACTTGTTTATGTAAAGTCATTTGGTCAATAAGCTACTGTGTAGTATTTGGGTAAGGTTATTCTAAAATCTAGATATATGATTTTCAAGTTAGTGGTTTTATTTAATTTACCGAGTTATTTAATGTAGCTATGTTTTTATTCCAATAAATGTTCGAATATGACGTTCAATTCATCCATCAGGATTTTGAAATAATGTAATTATACGAATTAATGGATTGAAAATAGAACTGTATACTTTTCGTCCAGTTATTTCGTTAGGATTATATAGTTTCCGCAGAAGTAATTAACACGCGATCATTGTCAGCTATATAATATATATTTATTTAAATTTCAGGGATGGATATATCTGGTTCTGTTTTTCTAGATTATTAGCTATTTATTTAGCACCGCGTCTTACTACACGTTCGGGCTATACGCTTAAGCACTAACCACGCTAATGGACTAGGAATTGAAAAGGTTGAATTTAGAGGAAGTGAACTCGCATTTGTGTGAAGGGAGAGTGGAAAACAATTTAGAACCCCCCCCCCCCCCAGTTCACCCGACCGAGATTCGAACCTTGATCTCCCCGTACTCAGCAGTCTAGCTCAACACGACTAGCGCGTTAGCTAACTACGCCACCTAGGCGGGTGATTATTAGTTAAAAATTATCAAATACACTTGATCCTAATAAATACACGCAATGAAATTAATAAAATTGACATAAAAAATGTATAGTTACTTTTTAACCAATCAGTTTTACCTTTTAGGTATACTGGCCCGCCAGATTATGAATGATATAATTACCCATATTACAAACAGATGAAAACAATGAAGGTCAAATTTGTCTTCAGATTAGTTTGTGTGATTTTGTGGATTTTGGAACCTAAGTCCTAAACGGGACCGTTAAAATTTATGAATCGACCTATCTTTGTACATACTAGCTATGGGATAAATTATTTATACATAGGCCTATTATTAGACTAGTGGTAGTATATTGGTCATGGAATATATTATATAAATATATTACTCGTATACATATATTATATAAATATATGTTATATATTTAAATACATATTTATATTTAATATAATTAAATATATATTAGTTACAACATTTTAGCGGTCCCGTATGAAAATACAGATAAATACAGGCTGACCAAGAAATGTCTACGCAGTAGTAGTTGTAAAGCATTTTACCTAATAAGTGGCCTATCGCTTTTTTCCAATAAAGTGAAGATATATTCTGTATAATAATAATAATAATAATAATAATAATCCTCCAACAGGATTGCCACGCAACAGTAAAACTGGGATAGCTGGAAAATCACAGTGAGTTTTTTTGTGTGTGTCTGGAAGAAATAGAGAAAATACAATAAATTTCAACAAAAACTAATAATTACAAATTACTGGAATATTTGTTAATTTTGGTCATTCAAGGGAAAGTTTTTTAATACTATACCTTGCATTGAAGCACTAACCACGCTGATTCACACATGACCTACCTTTCCCTCCCCGTCCTAAAATATTGGGCTGCGTAATCACTGAAAATATTTTCTCATCAATCCCAAATGCTCCTGTTTTAAATGTTATATTACATCATACTAGACAATTTTATAGGAAAAAAAATATTAATTTATCCCTCCGTACTTAATTAAATATAAGTTATCCGTGAAAATGAGAATTTCTTGGAGACCTGGTGGTTTAGGGGTAAGGTGTCGGACTTCTGTGCTGGGGTCCGGGGTTCAATCCTCGGTCTTGGCACAGATTTATTGGATTGCCAAACCCTTCCTTCACCTCTGACAAGACGTGTATTAATCACAACTTGTGAATGTGGAGAATGCCAGGCCTCCACCGTGATTCGGATTCCACGTTAAACTGTAGGTACGCCATTACACATTACGCGTAACTGCGTATAACCCGAACGGGTAGTAAAACACGGTGCCAATAATAATAATAATAATAATAATTTATTTTAGTAAACATGTAAAACACATAGGATTTTCTAGTAAGACAATAGTGGCAATACTGTTTATACACAGTGTATTTAAGGTTCTATTGTTTGTAAGTATGAGATCTAAAATATTTGCCAGAAAAGTGAATAATAGACCCTATATCTAGTACAACTGTGGATAACTTTTCAACCACCCTTAAAATTCCCCCTAGTTTCTATCTCTTCCTATGTAAAGTAAAAAGAGTATTGAATCTTATCATAGTATCCTATTATAATTCCGTGATAGTTCTGTGAATAATCAAGATTATCATTAAAATGAACGCACCAAACAACTCAACTCGTACGTATCAGTATTCAATTCGAATATCACGGATGACGAGCATATGAAGGGATGTACTTCTAGCAGTAAGAAAAGTTTGGAATTAAAAAAAAGTTATAGAAACTTGTATGAGGAAAGATGAAGTTTAGTAAAAAATAATTTTAATAATAATGATAATAATATGAACCCTCTACAAGTTTTGAAGAATTTTCGATTGATCTACATACACACTGGGGTGACTTTATCTTTATGGAAGATTGCTGATAGAAAATTACAACTTACACAGAGACTAATCGTTTTGTATTGTAAATTATATATATTTTTACTTTCTTATTTAAAATAGACTAAATACAGTTGGTAAATGTTTTCCGGCAACACGATCTTGTACAAGTATGCAAATGCGTGATTTAAAATTCCAAACAGGCGTCTCATGAAGTTGAAATAGGTTCACTATAATACTTGTATTAATAGGAGGTAATTTACCTACAGAGCCTTGAGAGAAAAAATAATTCTTAAGATGGTCATCCTTGAATATGATTGCTTCAGCGAGTATATTAATTATTTGAATGTTTGACGAACAAATAAATACTATAACGTGTTACATATCAACATTAATATTATATTTTTAGACTAATTTAATATTTTTTTTTTTTTCCAATTTTACGTGCCAAAAATTAGTTTGGAATTTGAGGAAATAGTGGCTATCTTGTGATATAAAGATCTTGTTTAAATATTTATATAGTTATTACTAAGTACAATAAGCTAAATCAAGTTAGGCTGGGTGAAGTTATGTTAAGTAAGATATAGTAGGGTGAGTTGGATAAGTTTATGTAAACTGCTTTGATATATTTCTCTCTTTCTCTCTCTCTCTCTCTCTCTCTCACACACACACACACACACACACACACACACAAATACAAACATGGTCATTTCATGTCACATTATCTTAACTTAATTTTATGTCATAGAATATTTAACTTAATATTTAGGAGTATATCCATCTGTATCGATATTAATGCTATTGTTTAATTTACCTATTCAGTTAACGCGAATAACATTGATTCGCCCGCCAGATCTGGATGTATACTAACGGACATAGTAGTAACGTAAGAGCCTGTAGTTCGAAGCATGGCGATATTCTTTTTTTTTAATCATTCTTCTTACTCTTGTTTTCTTGGAATAGACAAATTAAGTTTTTCGCAAGAACATGCTGTAGCTAGTAACTACTACCTACTAATAAAAACAAAACAATTATCAATAATCCATCCATTTGTTGTTTGCGCATGGCGTTTTAAAAGATTGTCGGGATTATACGCTGTCATCTGGTCGGGTCTCGAAGATGGTGCCTGCCGGTTGCGCGAATCGTGCGTATGTCGACTCCCACGGTGGTTACGCATCGTGTCTTCGCACTCTTCCGTGCGCAGTGGAGATCGTTCCGCTGCGCTGCACTGCTACACATCAGTGGTGGTGACCAACCGGTGGTCCGCGAGCCTTCTGGATAAGGAGTCGTGTAACATCCATAAGATGTAGTTTGATTTAAGATAAATTTACTGTAAAAGATCTAGGTGGCCTCACAGACTTTTTCTCGATAGTAGATGCCAATAGTCCGATTTCCATAGAAAAAATTCTTTAAAAAAATACAAAAACGTATTATGTTTGTGGTTAACATTTATAACATTTAACTATATTAATATAATTATTTTATATGTATCAATTATAAATACACACACATATATATACATACATATATATACACATACATATATATACATATATATATATATATAAATGACAACTTCAGATCGCATGTCTAAGCCTATAAATATGTGAAAGTAGAACCAATAACTAAAATGAAATAAACCCGCATTTGCTTGGAGAAAGAGTGGGAAACTTTTGATAAAAAGGCACCCTTATTACACGTGGCTGAGAATCGAACCCTGATCTCCCCGTCACCGACAATCCAGTCTAACACTAGAGTGATACCTTAGTCCATGTGACCAGCAGTGAGTGTCCTCACAGTTATCACTCTAGTGTCTGATTGGTAGGATTCAAGCCTGGTATTTAACTAGGGTGCTTGTTAGATAACACCTACTTTCTATATCAGTAAAGTAAAAATGGATTAACAATTTTAGATTTGGTTTTCAATTAAAAGAGAAATAGTACATTCTCTGGCGTAGCTATTGAAGTGTTAATGTCTTTGAAGTAGGGATGGTGGGGCACCCAAAATTTCGGGCGAGCATTTTTTATTACCATATTTCGATCGGGCATCTCAAGAACTTGGTAAGTATTTAATACTATGTTAGAACTAACCTCTAATTCAAACTTTGAAGAAAAAAATGTGTTTAACTGATATTCACAGTTGAATTATTTCAATTCAATTAATATTAAGCAAAGGTAAATATTATTTTTGATTAATTTGCAAATTATTGTGTTCGCTTTCAACAAAACTACGATAACGTTTCTCACAGGCTACAAGTCTACAACATAGCGAAATCAAGATTCATACGATTTAATGTTATTTGTCAATGCCAACAACATAACAAATTAAACATTTAAACATAGAGATTTTTAGGCCCTATATTTGCGAAAACTTAATTTAAATAGGTTTTCTTTACATTTCTTAAATTTATTATTACTAGCCAGATTTGTTAGGAAATAAATATAAAAGTACGCATAAAATGAACGTAAAATAGGAAATGACCTTTTTTCATTTTGTGTTTGTTTTAAGTTGTAATTTGAAATTTAATAGACCCGTGACAAAGTTTTTTCTATCTTTTATTTTTAAGTTAAATTAGATTACTAAACTTATAATTTGAAATTTTAAAAGCATGTGACAAAGTGGTTTGCAAAATGAAATACCCGCCCGAATCTTCCCCTGCCTGAGTGTAATTTTGTAATGCCCGCCCGATACAAATATTTGCTGCCCTACCACCCGTACTTTGAAAGGTGTCTCAATTTGTCTTTCTTTAAAATCCATTTTTAAAACATTTACAAATGGCTATAACATTATTGAGCTATTCATTTTTTAAATTCAATATTTATAATAAGTTGTTACGATCCACTTTATAAATTAAAATGTTACCCTCCGGTATAAATATATTACAAGAGACAGAATAAATAATTCAATTTTACATTAATTCACGTTAATTAAGGTGGAGTATATAAGTGAAAATATACAGATAATAAGGTGCAGTAAGATAAAGAACTACCTTTTTTTTATAATCTTTAACATCCAAATTAAAATGTATGTAATATTGTTAATGGGGTATGTAAGACCTTCTTTTTGAATTACTGTTGTACTTGAGAGTAATATAAATATAGGAACTCCTCTCTGAATAAATGCCTTACACTTGACAGTCTAATGTGAAATAATTTTCCATTTCAATGAACGACCACTTCACAAAATATGTATACAAAATAACGGTAATATTTCCATGGAAATGTTGGCATCTGCGCTATAAAGGCTAGTTTTAGAGACTTACTGTGAAATAATGTACGTACGTGCACTTCATTACATGTTTTATATTAAATCGAACAAAAGGCAGAAGGGGAGGGGAGATGCTAAGGTAGCAAGTATAGTCTGTTTTAAGAAAATATGGCTCTCTCAATACATCATCACATTCAATCAATTTTTTTTAGCACCGCGTCTTACTACCCGTTTAGGTTAGACCTATACATTTATGTACTAACTACGCTAATGGTTTTAGGGATTAGGAAGGCTATATTTATAGGAAGTGTACCCGCATTTGTGTGGAAAACCACCCTCAGTACACCCGACCGAGATTTGAGCCTTGATATCCCCGTTATCGGCAGTCTAGTCTACTGCGAGAGTAGCGCATTAAACTACACGGCCACTGACGTAGGTTTCAGTTTCAACATAAATACTGCGCTAAAAAAGCTAATTTGATGTGATGACGTGGCTCGTAGCTAATACAGTATTATTTGAATTAAAAATACATCGGTACATATATTATTGGTCGAGTTATCTAGACTTTAGTAGATGCCTATAGACTGATTTCCATAAGGTCGAGGCGATAGAATAGTGATTTAAAATCGATCGGCAATGAAGTTGTTAAAAATATATTTTCTTTACTTAAGTACACAGAGAAATGTGTGATAAAGTAACTGCGCTAACAACTTAAAATATTATTTCATGAATACATTACTTTTAACATTATTATGACCAACTTTTTATTATTTAATTTAAATACAATATATTTTGGAGGATTTATTTCCATTGTAATATTACATTTCTGTGTGACATTAAGGAGCTACTTTAATTTACTAAACTACGTAAATAATATGGATATTAATTATGTTTTATTTATTTGAGGTATTTAATGCGTACTTTCTAAGCCTATTGATTATATCTATCAGCACACAAGAATTTACATGGGTGAGAGCGAAAGAGAGGGGGCTCCAATTTTGTCGGGAAAGGTATTTTACCATTCATTCCAGAGTTATTTTACGTGCCACAATCGCCAAAGACCGACATCTAATAAATAATCTATCATCTAATGCTGCTATGCTCATGACTGATATTCAACATCTGTTGATATCACCATGTGATGAAAACTAAACTCTATGTTTCTACTGAAGCAATATTTTATTTATTTTGGCCCAAAAAAATGTTTTTTCATAAAAACCGCAAACACACTGGCCTTTTCTCGCGTTCCCTAAACTCCTTTCTTAAGATATTTGTTTTCCAGATAGTATGATAGCTTACAATGAGAGATCTGAATAATAATTATTAGAGGTTTGAGATTTTTTCCCCCCACAAAAGTTCATTTCGTGGACGAAACACACAAACACACATTACCTGTTAACTGAGAAAAGCACCTCTGTGCGTGCGCATACCAGTCTACCGTAGTGTATGTAATCAACAGGTGCCGCGAAGACTCACGGCGAAAGCAAATATAGGCTTAGACCCATTGCCTTAGACCATGCGACCACCGCAGCAGGTCCAGGTTGCCGTAAACCAGGAGTAAAACAGTAACGAGGACCAGAACCGATAAATATTTGTTTGACTCGCTGGCCGTAAAGCACTGTCCAACCATAGACATAGACTGTTTTGGTTCACCCCACTCCCACGGGGAATAAATAAAAGAAGGTATGAGTGATTCGGAGTTTCCAATATATCTGGTCTCGGGTTCTTAAGGATATTATCCTATGTTTGAACCCTAACACAAAACAAAACTTAATAACTTAATCACTTAGGATTACCTTCTTCGGTGACCTTATACTCTAAGGCGTCACTCTCTTGTCAGACTAAACTGCCGATCACAGGTAGATCGGGGTCTGAATCCCGGTTGAATGCACTGAGGGTGGTTCTTCCAAAAATTGTTTTACACTTTCCTTCCACGTAAGTACGGGTACACTTCCTCTAAATTAAACCTTCTTTATCCCCAACTCATTAACGTAATTATACTACTATAAAGCCACATGGCTGACTCTCTCACTGGCATTCATGTTTACCCACTTCCAGATGAGCTATAAAATTGAAATTTGGCAAACTTATAGCTTCAAGCCTGTAATCGACGATACAGTTCAAAATAAAAATAAAAATTTTAACCCTGAAAAAATTTCAAAGTGGCAGAGCAACTTTAAAGTCAGTGCGGACCTTTATTTGGAGTTTTCTTGTGGCTAAACGGTAAGACCTATTAAAAAACGGCTCTGAAACCACATTAGTTTACATCCACTTGCAAAGAAAACACACTGGGGGTTTGGGGGTGGATCCCACAACGAGCAAAGCGAGTTAGTATATAAAGTATACTCTAAACAAGCAGCTAGGCGTGGTGAAAAAAATACATGGTGCTTGGAAAGAAAAGAGGACGATCTCTTTAAAGTGGTTTGTTTCCAAGGCACACTCTTTCCTAGTTTCCGAGCTGGCAATGCGTGATTGTAGCAGTATGTACTTCAACAACGAATGGGGTTAAATGAAGCGAGATTATCTTTTCGCTCCGTCTTGAAAAGCTGTTGGTTTATTGTCATTGAGATCTGTTGTCTACAACCACAAGTAGTCGTGCTTACAGTTAATTGCCACAGATGAGTTAAACGAATAATGAGCGGGGTATACGCCGTGGCGAATTCAACGTTCTCATGTTCAGGTTGAGAAAAGGCCACTCCAAACTGTTTCATTATATTAGAACATATCATTAGTAAAAAAAATACATTGCGTCTATTTGTATGATAAAATACTACTAGTTTTCAGATCTGTCTTCGACAGGTTGATTATAATACTAGCCAACCTAAGGAAATATCCACTTGATAAGCGCATGTAAGGTTGGGCTTTGTTTGTAAAAAAATTCTTTCTGGCCTTTATTATGTAATATTGGATAAAGTGAGAATGAACTAAATTAATTATATTTTACTAAAAAATATCCAAAATCCGGCTTTGTTATTTTCTATCCCGTAGTTTATACGATAAGTGTGCTAAGTTTCAGATTTCTAAGTCATCTACGGGGGTTGGGATGGGCCTTCTGGAGCGCATTGTAAGACACACCAACTTAAGTAAATTATGTATATGGATGAGTTCATATTACAATAAGTCCTCGACTTATGCGATTAATTTGTTCCGCATGTTTCCGCGCAAATGGAATAAACGCGTAAGTTGAATAGTGTCTAAATACCATGTATTTTTGACAAATATGCTCGTTTCGTTTATTATAAGTAATCCATTATAATCCTAAATCATATTTTGAGATTTCGGTTCTTTCAAATGTTTATTTAAAAACACTAGGCATATTTAATTAATATGTTTTAAATACAATTCTATTATATCTTTGAAGGAAGCTATTTTATAATAAGGTAGGGTATGACAAGAGTACGCAATAAAGTTGTTCATTTCACTTGTTTGCGACTCTGAGAGTAATTTGGCAGTTCAATAACAAAATAGGTAAGATAAAGACTGTTCATGATAGATTTTTACCTGGATGGCATTTCTTAAATCATATGCTTATGTTTTGGGTTGCCAAAACTCTGAAAAGATTACGGTTTTGTTATAAATGTTAAGGTTTTTAATCACATGTTATATTTTACATTTAAAATAACGTTAACTTTTAAGTTTTCTCACACTATTTCATTACTTTCAATCATTACTTTTTACCCAATCCGAAACAATATTTTAAACATATTTAAAAGTGCTTATTCTTAGTTCTGGGATGTTGTCTATGATGTGTAATATAGTGCATACATTATTACCTTTTAATACAGGCATCGTATTTACTTGAAAAACATAACATATTTGTAATTTTTTTATACATATAATAAATTAAGTTGTGATTATTTTATCGTATTTCTAAATATTTAACTGAATAAAATATTTTATCCACTGCGTGGATACATGATTGTAAATAACTTGTTTCCGTCATGTTCAATCACATGGCTTAAATTCGTCGGTCGCCATTTTGAAGCTATGTTCGTTAAACCTTTTGTGAAAATGCTGTCAATAATAATTTTTTAAGTGGAATAAAACGATAGATTAGCTTTGTGTCCGACCTCAAATAAATATATGAATACTATTGGCCTAAATTACTGTGGTTAATCATCACACTAATACATTACCATGTTTTCATTACAGTTATCCAAAGTGACAGATGTCAGCTGTTGGGGTAGGGATACGCTTGGGACTATTTCTAGTAACTTTTAGAGATGTCATCCAAGTAAACTAAGGTCGTGAATGTACTTTACCAAATTCTGTAAAGACTTGAGTTTTTATTTGTGTATTTCACCCACTTTTTGATATGTTTATCATAGTTTTCTGAATTGGTAATATAAGGCTGTTAGGATTTTGCGATTGAATTTGGGATTTTTAAAAAAATATCATCGCCTGTCCTATTAGTATAGCAGACTATTCAGCAGGATCACTCATCAAGTGATTTAGGAGATGTTGTCTAGAATGGTTTTTGCTAAACAATTCTTAGAGCGTGCGGTAGTACGCATCAAATTTACAGAGGTTCTCTTTTCCGCTTTCCAAACGATTTTATGAAACTCATTAGTTTTTGTTTAAATCACTAATTATCAATCATTCATCAACCAGTCATCAATTGTTTATTTTAGTAATATCCCATCAACTTAATTTTTTGATTGGGAGCACGAATAATGTTCATCCTACGGAGGCGCAGGAGCTTTAATTAGTGACTTCTGTTAGGTATCGTTGATCACAACCCTATTTGTATATTACAAGTAATACAAAACCATTTATATCACCTAAATAAATAAATTTATACACCTCAATGGGAATTTACTGTCACTAAGTATTTTATTTTGCTTCTTTTTGGGTTTGGGGCTTCCTGCCTGAAAAATTTCATCTTCTAAGGTCTTCTGGATTTCGAGATTTTTTAAAATCCTGGACAGAGGAACTTGTAATTAATTACAATGTATATGATAATAAAGTAAGCCTACATGAATTTTCTCTTATTCAAACTATATTTTATAATAGATTTTAAATGAGTGGTATTTAATTAATTATGGTTATATTTTCAATAGTTGAGTTAGAAAAAGCCCTATAGGGCAAAAAGCCCAAAAAACTAGCCTCTAAGGATATAGGACATAGGAAATACACCGGTGGTCGTCAAGCTTTTAAGTAGTCTTGATTGACAGTAAAGGGAAAATATAGTTTTGAATCTCGACTGGGCGCACTTGGGGGTAGTTTTACACATATGATTCATCACTTTGGTTTTAATATCCCCTCTTAACACTAATGTGGGTACACTTCCCCTAAAACAACCTTATTCATTCATACCACTTGGATTAGGTCATTGATAGCTTTATTGTTGGTTGCAATATATTTTTTAAAACGTTCAGGAATAATGATGAGAACAAACAAAAGAACAAACAATAAAAATGTTTTTGCATTGAAAGGGAAACAAATAGTTTTACTCTTTATCCGTTGGCAGCATTGTTGGCAGTGCCCGTTTTTTACAAAGTAAAATTACTATTAGGTTGGTTAATTTATTTGTTACTCTCAATATTTTCTGTTCATTCTTTGAGATATAAAACTTATTTTGTTGCAATTATTTATAGTTGGTTCCATAAAAAGTGACTGTTAACATTTTACTTTTTTTATGCTTAGCGTTTTAATAACCTTTCAGGCTATCCGCATATTTACATGAATGCGGTAGAAATTAGAGTAATTTTGTCCACATTTGTGTGGGGAAGAGAAAGGAAAACCGTTTAGATAAAACTACCCTCAATACACCCGACCGGAACTCGAACCTAATTCTCCCTATTATTGCCAGTCCAGTATATTGAAAGTATTGTCTTAGACAATTCGACCTCTAAATATTAGATTGTTAAAAAATAAAGCCGTATCTTTTACTAATGTGTGTCATGATTCCTTTTAATTGTTGCAAGTCAAACAATAAAACAATATATTATACATATACACACGTATAACTTAAGTTTAATTATTACAACTAATTATTATTGCATACATGTTTACCCACTCTCCCTCCAATGAAACGTGGAAACATTTAATATACATTTTACCGTCTTCATCCCTACCTCATTAATGAAATAGAAATTGGAAAAGTAGTAAGTTTGCAAAAATAATAATAAGTGGGATGGTTGGCCTTTGTGAACGCACTTATTTCATTCACTCATGGGTATACAGACACCTTATCTAAGTCGATAGTCTATCTTTTTATTGATCTAAAGGTCTCAATATCGGGTATAAAATGTAATGTGTGTGTTATTCAGATCGCCGTTGGGAAAACCCATCGCACTTTAGAGCATTTAAAACATAAACTCAAATAGTCCACATTAACAAGTGCGTACTATATACATTTTATGGTTTCCAAAATGTACACCGGCTTTCAAAATTGACGGCTGAAGAACGCATTGTTTGCATGTGTACACCATAAACTATTTCTAGTAACTTTATATATTACATGAGCACTGTCAGTGCCAAGACCACCGCGAACTATAGGAGAGTTATAAAAGGGTGCTACCCAGGTAAAAACTTGTAGAAACATTGTTCTAGTTCATAGTATTGTTGATTGCTAGTTGTAGATTGAATTGTTTTTTCCAATAACGATATGAATATAATTTTATCTTCTCTATCCCTAATTCATAAGTACGATTACATAATTAAGTGCATATGGTCCAGATGAGTAATAGGACGCGGTGATATTTTTATTTATGGAACGTCACCAAACTAGAAATTATCCGTCCTGCATCATTGCCCGGTTTGGTGACGTTCAATGACCTTAGCAATCATCAGATTTAACAGCCCTCACTTTCTTCTGATGAGGATATCTGAAAAAAAAAGGCGTTTTCTCATAAACTCCACGATTTTGAAGATATAAAGGCCAGAATTCGCTAAAAGATTGGTTCCATTTCTTCAGATCTGCTTTTTAGGCTTATGTACAGATTTCGCTAGCGATTGAGGCAGTGCATTGCAAATAACGGTGCACATTTGTATGGCATTATTTTTAAACATTAAATAAAAAATGTTTATAAAGGTTTTAAAAAACCTGTGTGAACTGTTTCAATTAAGATTTTGTCCATTGTACAATTTTCTATTTTATTTATAAAATGGTGTGCCTTCATTTGACCACCCTGTGCTAGCAAGTAACGGTGATATAACTTTTTATTTGCACCATAAAAATATGTCACGACGATACATAACCAACTGCTCGTACCTGAACTAATGAGTGCCTAATTAGCGTATACTGAACTG
Organism: Timema shepardi; assembly: GCA_902151425.1. Taxonomy (NCBI): domain Eukaryota; kingdom Metazoa; phylum Arthropoda; class Insecta; order Phasmatodea; family Timematidae; genus Timema; species Timema shepardi. The sequence continues at coordinate 734 of CABFVX010004609.1, read as the reverse complement.
GGAATGAAATAAATGAACAACTTTGGGAAAGGTCGAGAGAGCAGACAGGTTGATTAATGTGAATATGAACATCCTCCATCTCAGTAGGCTGATACAGATCATTTTAGGAGGGGGATCAGAAGATTCGATGGGCATTTGAACTGGCCTCGATAGAATACAGGGGTCTGAAATTACTTGCTTTTCCTAGTTTTCATGATAACACACAATTTTACTCTAGTTTTAACTTCCAAGGAATTTGTGTGAAAAGACAGGATAAGGATTTATAATATACGTCATTTATTCTAATTATCAATTTTAATAATAACTAAGTCTATGAAATCAAAACCCACTTCGTTGGTTGCATGGTCTCTACTCTCGCAGTAAACTAGACTGCCAATTATGGGGAGATCGAGGTTCGAATCTAGGTCGGGTGTACTAAGGATGGTTTTACACTTTTTCTCGACGCAAATGTGGTTAGCTAAGTGCAGACAGGGTTGGTGCAATACATTTATTTGAACAAGGCATTTTTACTTTCCTTCGACACCTCGAAGAGAAAGTATTGTGATCGTAAAAGAAAATTGAACTCGAGATTTTGATAAATGTCAACGTTTTATGGCCCCTTGAAACACACACAAAAGTTGTTTTCGCAATGTCGTCCATCTCTCTCTGTGCCTCGGCCTAGAGCAGAAACATTTTTACTGATTGGGCTAAAACTTGGTATCTAGGATTTTAATAGGGTCCTCCCGAGTTTTTTT